>PVJX010000115.1:0-115183 GCA_004027295.1 Dolichotis patagonum
CTCATTGGCTCACTAGCAGCCTGTGAACCTGGGGCTTTTCTGGGACATGAGACAGAGCCTTGATAGATGCCTGCTTCTTGAGCCCTTCTAAGTTTCACTGGGTCTCTGGCTTCCTCCACTTGATTAAATGTAAAGACTGCGATAGGGAGCACTGGATGGTAACACAAGCAGGGGTGGAGTTTGGAAAATCCTTTAGCTAATCAAGGTGGAGAGTAAGCAAGTAGCTCACGCCTGGTTGTCTTTGAGAGAATTATCCATATTTGTTCAAGGTCATTATGGTACAGTTACTTTTTTTTTTTTTTTTGAGTATGTAATTCAGGCTGACCCTGAATTCACTCTATCATTCAGGGTGACTGCAAACTCAAATCAATCCAAAACTCTGGGATCACAGGTGTGTGTAACTATGCCTGTTTAAGATTATGTATTTTGAAGCTGTTCACAGAAAAAAAAAAGAAAAGAAAATTTTTAGTCTTTAATTCCACCTGCCTAGGTGGAAATTAAGCTCAACTTAATAGTAGTCATCTATACAGGCAGGCAAACCAGAACCACTGGAAATTACCTCCAACAGGAGTTACAGTCACCCTTCAACATTGTTGGGGGATTGGTCTCAGGATTCGATGAACCCAAGGACACCCAAGTTCCTTATATATTATGGCATAGGATTTGCATATAACCCATTCATGTCCTCCTATGTACTTTAAATCATCTCTAGGTTACTTATAGTATCTTATGTAACATATATGTTATATAAATATTTGTTATACTATATCATTTATGGAATAAGGAAAGAAACTTTGTTAAGTACAGATGTAATTACTTTTAAAAATATTTTTGATACTTCATTGAATCTGTAGATGTGAAACCCAGGAGCAAGGCCTGGTACCCCTAAACCTTGCTGCAAACTTCTTTCCATGGAAATTGGCATAATCCAGTGGGTGTTATCAGAAACACATGAAATGGACTCAACATTTTAACAGAATACACCAGTCCAACTCCAGGGCTGATTTGAAGTAAAATAAAATAGTTGATTTGGGGAGCTTTTACAATAGGGAAACAAATTCTGTAATACAGTGCTTATTTTGTTTATTCATATTAATACTATTATTACTTGTTTTTTAGACAGGGTCTTTCTATATCGTTCAGATTGGCTGTGAACTCATTATGCAGCCCAGGTTGACCTAAAACTTGAAGCAATCTTCCTGCCTTAGCTTTTCAAATGCTGGGATTACAGGTGTGCACCACCACCCCCAGTTCTAGATTGAGTGTTTTAAAGGTATCAGTTCCCAAGGAGTTAAAAGCCTTGGAATCCCCTTTCCCAGTATATAAATTGTTCATTTCTGTTCCTTGGTGTTAACTGCTGGAGTGTTGTATTCTCACTGCTTTATCAGGTTAGGTAGTTTCCAAGTAATCACTGTACTTTGTGCTTTCATCTTTGAGCCCATCTTTAGCATCAAGACAAATCCCTGAAATTATATGTGAATTTAGTGGCATAAGGAACTTTCTTACACTTTGTCACAATTCTGTGAAAAAGGGAGGGCATCATTACCAATGTGTACAGAGAAAATAAGAGAAAGTGAGTAATTTGTCCATAGTCACAGAACAAGAAACTAATAAATTCAACTCAGTCTGCAGTCTACCAACTCCCAATCCCAGGTCTTTTCTTATTTGCTGTCATTCAGAGAAAGGCCAATTCTGACTTTTTCATGATCATGTGGTTTACATATAGTCTGTAGTATCACCCTGTGGAATAAAAAGTGTTACAATTTGTCTTATCATCTTCTGATAGGCAAAGTGAAAATGGATACCTGATTCATGGTCTACCATTTGATGGGTATCACTGATGAGATTTCCAAAGCCTATGAGCAGTTGACCTGAGGGACAGGGAACCTCATAATAGTTTCAGAACCAATACTATTTGCTGAGGGTAATACTTTAAAAGGAACTCAGTGATCCTTTTCCTTCCCAGTGTGATCGAGTTGGAGTCAAATCAAAACTATGGGGTGGTATAACATTCACCTGTAAGAGGATCTGGTTGTTTTCTGGGGTAGGCAGGACGCTGTCTGCCCTCTCATGCACACTCTTTGTCCAACAGAAGCATCAGTGTATTTGGAAGTTTTGCCTCTTACAACACCTTCATTCTCACGGAGCAAGAGTACACTCTTACCACCAGGAATAGAGTACACTGTGCTCATCTCCCTCTGTGCAGTTATCTACGCGTATGTACACAAGAGAGTTCTAGCTTGCTAGAGTAATTGAGACTTTCCGCTATCAGTCAATTTTCTGTTATAGAAATCTAGGTCCTTGCATTTTAGTAAGATGGCAAGTCATAAAAATGACAGTGTCTGAGGTCTGATGATTCTAAGTGCAGCTACACACTGCAGTGGGCAGGGGAGAAGTAAACGAGCAGCCCTACGATGGTAAGAACTGCCATGGGCTTTATTTTCTAAGTAACTTTTTTGAGCATGAATGTTTATGGTAGCTGTCTTTGAATTTAAAACTTTCTGAAAGATATTTAAATCATGAACTGGCAAAGCATTTTTCTCTAGTGACTGTTGCAATTATTAGAATTTTCTATTCCTATCAATAAGACAGATAGAACACAAAAGGAGAAAGAAAAATGTAATGATGAGCTAGTGACTGATCTTCCTGAATTACAGGATGCAGAATTCGATGTAATATAAACCTTAATGCCCCTATTATAAATGGAGGAATCCACTCAAAATATGCATAATTTATATAGGCACAGCCATCCCAGTATCTTTTGAATTTGTATTTGATCAGATGGACAATTTTATCTGAAGGCTTCTCTACTTGCCAGATGCTGTCCTAGTTTTCATTTAATTTAGTGTTGGATCAGACAGATGTGTCCTCACCCACAAGATTTCCTAAGACCCTGTATAACTCATGTCATTGATTTGGTTTAGCATTGTAAATGTATTCACAGTTTCAACTGCGCACATACGGTATAGTCTTGGACAGAGAACTAATAATGGGGTGAAAAACACATGTGAAAAATTAAATCCATATCTAATCTGAGAATCTCACTTCAGTCACTGTTTTTTTTTTCTTAATTGTTTCAAAACCTACAGACAAGTAACTGCATTTGAATGTCTCCAGGTGATTTGAATGGCTTCTCTTTCTTCCGACTGCTGTGTTCATACAGTTGTAGAGACCTAAGCAATTATCGAGTCTGCCAAAAGAGAGGAGAGACAGTGGAGAACAATTAGGCAAATGGGCCATCGATCTATGATAAATCAGATTTGAGAGTTTTTTTCCTTTAAATTGGCTTAGTCACTTTTCTGCTTTTGTTTTTTTTTAAGTAAAAAATTTTTCCCACTTAGCAATTCAAAATGGAGTTTCCTTGGAGTCTCCCATTTATGTTAACTTTGGGAAGGCATCGTGAGAGATTCCTTCCTGGAATTCACACATATAGCTCAGTTTAACAGCACCCCGGACCTGGAATGAAGGAGCTAGGAAGAAATGTCCTTTTTCAGCCACACTGTAATGTGCTTTGTGACTATCAAGGATGAATCTTCTCAAAGCTCAGGTCAGGATAGACCTCTGGAACTCATAAACTACTCAAGAATTTTAAGCAGTTTTAAATTGAAGAACTGAGTATTATTCCATATTTGGTTCTGGGAAACTTACATCATGAGTTCAGTTTGACTGGACAGTGGAATCTGCTCGGCTTTCAGTTCTGGTTTTTTTCTAGGTAGAAAGTATTTCATTTATGTGTGGAATGCCTGCACTCATAATCATATGTGTTGATAGGATGCTTTAGAGACCTTAGATATTTTTTTTCTTTAATGACATGAACAATGCCCAGTTTGAAGGATGGTGCTAAAGATTTCTGTGTTCCTTTTATCTCTCCAGTCTCTCTTGGTTCTGAGTTGAATTTGCCTGCTGTAGTAGACATTTCTGTTGTGTCTACTATAGGGAGAAAAAAATAAAACAACGTTTATTTTCACCTTAACAAGAAGGGGATGGTGGGTCCTCTTATGGAAGAGAAAAATTTCAAAGAAGTAGTACCTTGTACCTGATGAGACAGACCGTTGAGTTGTGTTCTAATTTTCATCTGTGCAGAAACAAAGTGCAATAAAACCTTGGATTGCAAGTAACTTGTTCTGTGAATGTTCTGCAAGGGGAAGAAACATTTCTAATGAATTTTAACTTGATAAATGAGTGATGCTTTGCAATACAAGTAGTTTGTGACCTGTACATCACATGATCACGGCTGAGCCAATGATCTCTCTCTCTTTCTCTCTCTCTGGGATTGTGGGTAATCATCTCCCAGAAACAAGTGGTTATGAAGGAGACCACCTCTGCAGAGTAGGAGAAAAAGGCAAAGGAATCTCTTGGTTCAAATGACATTGGGAAGATATGTAAATGTGGGAAATGGTGCAGAATGTTGTAGAAAAGTGCAACCTGAATAAGACTGTAGCAAAGCTAGCAATGATTCTGTTTAATAAAATGCAAGATCATGTTTCCGCAAAATCTTCAAAAGGAGGCAGAAAGCAAGTGTCATTGGATAGAGTCCTTGTTAAAGTTGTACAAAAAGTAAAAGATTCCACTGATCCAATAGATAGATAGTAGTGGTTCTGTTGGTGATAGTGAAAATCGCTCTACACAATAACTCTCCTCTCTCTTATCTCCCTCACACCAGCCACAAAGGTTTTCAAAGGTAAATGCAGGTTCATTTGTTTATTTTTCTTTAGATTTTGTATTTTCCTTATTATTTCTTATTACATTACACTTTTATTTGAATAGTTTTGAGTTGTGAAACAAATCATCTGGGTTTCTATTATTTCATAGGGGGAATTCATAGGGGGAAAACACTTGATATACAAGTGTTTGGGTTACAAGCATGTTCCTAAAACAAGTTATACTTGCAAACCAAAGTGGTTTTTTTTGTTTTGTTTTGACCGTGTATGCATTTTCTCTTCTTCCTTTCTTCCTTCTTTCTTGTTTTCTTTCTTCCTTCTTTTTTTTTAGTTCATTAGAAATTTAATTTGGAAGAAACACAAAACAAACTAATTTCATATAAAAGCCAAATGGCCTTCTGTGATGATCTTAACCTCAGCCCAAGGCATGTCTCCTGGGCCTCAGACAGGGAAGCATCTGCTCCTCCAGAGTCCCCCTCTCCTGCCTCTGCTGCCAACAGCACATCTTCAGGTGATGTTTGGCCCCCTGGGTTGTGGAGAAACTGACAATGCACATCACTTGGTTTTCGTGAGGGACTTACAACTGCAGATCTCTTTCTTTCTGTGTTACTTACAACTGCAGATCTCTTTCTCTGTGTGTTGCTCTTTGATTCTTCTTTATTTTATGAAAAAATAAAACAAAATTTTATTACAAAATTATCAGAGAATAACAACAGATAATGCACGAGTGTCATTATCTTCAAAGTAATTAGTACAGGATATAAATCAAAAGATTCTCACAAAAAAAGAAATAGGTAACAACACAAAACTTTCTTTGCAACAATCTAAGATAAACTAGTAGTATAAATGAACTAACAGCATATATATTAAAACATTTTCAAATAACAAAATATATAATTTGGGGAAGTACTTGAATTTCTGTCAACTTCCTGTTTATCTCTCTTCTATTTTGCTCTTTCTTTGTACATTTATATACATCATGTGTTTCTCATATAAGAGAAGCCATGTGATATTTGAGCTGTGTGCCTCACTTATTTTGCTTAACATTGTGCTCTCAGGTTGCATCCATTTACCAATGGATTTATCTTTATGGCAGTGCAGTACTCCATTGTGTATGAATGAATTTTCTTTATCCATTCATCTGTTGATGGATATATACGCTGTTTCTAAGATCAAACTATATAAATTATGTTGCATTAACCATAGGTATGCATGATTCCCTATAAAATGATGATTTTAACCCTTTTGGAGATAGTTAGAAGGGGGATAACTGGGTCTAGTGGAGTTTCTACTTTTAGTTTTGTGAGATGTCCTCATGCTAATTTCTGTGGTAATTATACTAGGTTACACTTCCACCAACAATGTTAAAGAGTTCCTTTTGCTCTCACAGCCTCATCAACATTTGTTCTTATTAGGTTTTTGATGTAGCCATTTTTTCTGGCATAACTTGATATCTCAGTGTAATTTTAAGTCACATTTCTCTGATGACTAGCAATGTTGAGCATTTTCTTCATGTATTTAGTGGCCATTTGTATTTATTCTGAGCAGTATCTATTCATTTTAGTTGCCAGTTTTTTTAATTGGGTCTTTTATTTGGGAGAGTCTAATTTTTTTAAGTTCTTTATATATTCTTGATTTTATTCCTGTATCCATGGAAAAAATGTTTCCCATTCTGTATTGTTTCTTCTCTTTGTTGGTTGTTTCTTTTTTTGTGCAAAAGCTTTTTGAATTGATATGTTCCCATTTGTTAATTCTCTGTATTATTTCTTGTGCCATTGAGAGTCTGTTCTGAAAATCTTTGCCTACACCTATGTCTTCAAGACTTGTACCTATTTTATCTCCCAGGATAGTAAGTGTTGGTGTTCTATCATTTAGATCTTTGATCTGTTTTGATGTTAGTTGAGTATGTTGTGAGATGGATGGGTCTTGGCTCAATCTGCTGTGTGCAAATATTCAATTTTTCCATCACCATTTATTAAAGAGGTGATCTGTTTTCTAGTGCATGTTTTTTGGCTTCTTTGTCAAAGATCAAATAGCTGTATGTGACCCTGGTTATTTCTGATCCATCTATTCCCTTGACCCATTCGCCTGTTTTTGTGCCAGCACCAGCTGTTTCAATCACTGTAGCTTTATAACATAACTTCAAGTCTGAAGTTCTGGTGCCACCGGCTTCGTTTTTGTTATTGAGGATTGCTTTTGCTATTCTGGGTTTCTTCTGAGTCTATGGAAGCTTTAGAATTGCTTCCTCTTGCTCTGTGAGAAAGGATGTTGATATTTTGACTGGGACTGCATGAAATCTATATATCAGTTTTGAACGCATAGCCATTTTGATTATGTTGGTTCTGCTGATCCAGGAAAAGGGGACCTTTTCCCATTTTCTGATGTCCTCCTCAGTTTCCTTTTTCAGTGATATAACTTCTTTGTAGAGGTATTTTACTTCTTTAGTTAGGTTAATACTAAGCACTTAATCTTTTGATGCTATTGTGAATGATACTGTTTTCCCAATTGCTTTTTCAGTGAGTTTTTTTTATCAGTGTGTAGGAATTTTATTGATCTTGTGTGTTTATTTGGATTTTGTTTTTAATCGTGGCTCTCACTGCGCCTATGATAATAACTGATGCTCTGTATGGAAAGAGCAGCCATTCTACGGTGTCTGGATTCTACTGGACCTGGCATGTAGCTGACATTATGTCACACCCTATCTATATCCATTTCTATTGGAGGAGAGTTTCAGAAAAGGAAATCACCTAGACTTTATGGGTTTATGACTAGAATCATCCTAGACTCTGTGGGTGTGGTCTCTTGTGTGGCTCCTACCTGAACCTGTTCATCTGCGTTCAGTATGGAAATGTTCTTTCAACCATGGTGTCCTGCACCTTGTACAGATCCTGCAAAGCTCAGCCCCTGATAACACTCAAAAGCCATTATTCTATCTTGCACAATAACAGGTATAAAAAAGAACATGGCTTCAGGACTAGCTGTGTAACCAACAATGACAGTTTGCTTTAAATTATCTTTGGTTTTTATAAGAAGTGACATAATATTGGCACCAAATGGGGTGATCATATTCACTCTTTTAAAATTATTTCGGCGCCAGGATTATAGATAGCTAAGAGGGCCAAACAGAGCTTGAGGCAGGATCAGTGTAACAGAGCTCATGCTATTTTATTTCTATGTGTTTTTAAAGAATTACTGCTTTTAATCTCTCTTTGGAATTTATAAGAACTTTGACTTAAGCGAGTAATGGTGGTATTAAATAAGAATTGGGAATTTATTTTTTCAGCTACTATGATTACTGAGTCATATGTCATGCATAATATTCTGCAATTGATCTGGAATTCTACCTCACGTCAAACTTGTAGAATAGAGCCTAATATATTTGATAAATTGTTTTGGGTTTTACTTTCTAGATTTGGAAATTTAACTGAACAAAAAACTTTTAAGACCTCAGTAAACACAGTTTACTGAAGTTTGCTAGTTTATGGAACCCTTTATGAGGAGGCCAAAATTTACATTTAGGTTAGAAAAGTAATAAGAAAAATCTAAAACATGTGTTCATATAAGAAGATTCATTTAGTATATTTAAACATATACTTTTGAACTACATATTGCACAAATATGAGTAATGGTACAAACTATCCCACCGAATATCACTACCTAGTCAAACAGATTGATATTAAAATATTATTACAAAATAACTTTATCATATGCACATATATGTTCCATGGAGGGGTGTTATACAATGTTCCATGAAAGTCCAAGGAAAGGAAATTACTGTATCAGAATGAATCAAGGAAAATTCCCCAGAGTCGGTGATGTTTGAGCTAGGTCAAAAAAGGATAAGTAGAAAGCTTTTTAAATTGTTCAAGTAGAAAGAAAAAAACCCCCAATATTCTGAACTAGTTCACTCCAGTAATAGTATGTAACTTGGTAGAGGCAAATCATGGGGTATACCCTGGAGGAGGGAGGGACCAAACAGCTCAAACACAAATTGGTTCCAGATGGGTAAGAGTAGTGTTTTTCTCTTCTGAGACATTTAGATATTTTTGAGAGCTATTTAAAGTTAAAAAAAGACCCTTTTTACTGTAGGAAATTTCAAATATATAAGAAAATAGACAAAATAACATAATGAACGCACAAGTGTTCTTTACCCAACTTACCAATTTTCAACTTATGGTCCATTTTGTTTCATTTCTACATCCACTCATATTCCTCTCTTCTCATATTAGTTTTAAAGAAAATATTACATATTTTATTGTTTCATCTGCAAACACTTTAGCATGAATTGCTGGAAAATAAGTTCTCTTTAAAAGTCCATGATATTATCAATATAGCTGAAATAGTCACTTATAATATGTAGCTATTATTGTAGCTTGGTAAGTGGAGGAATGATATATTTGCTTTCTGTAAAGAAAACTCTCAAGGCATTGAAAAGGACTAGTTAGAGAAAAGTACAAAAGACTAAAAGAAGTTGGGAGAGACAGGTTTGAACCAGGGCAGCAATAACGAAAGGATGGATTAATTTTGAGACTATTTAAATAACTGAGAGTTCTTCAGATCAGCTATATGGTGGTGCAAGAGAAGAGGGGGTTGAGGCAGATTTGGAAGTTTTAATTTGGATAATCAGCATGTGAAAACATTAACTGATGTGGTGTAGGAATGTCTTGAAAAGCAATTTAATCTAGTTCAGCATTATACAGAAAATGCTGGAAACAAATCCAAAGGTAACTTCCTACTATGCTCAAACAAAGCTTTGAGACTTTGCCTATAGGGAATAATTTTGATTGCTCCACTTTAAGAAAACTGTTAACAAAATTTGGAGGATGCAAATAGCATCTAAAACGTTCAAGAGGGCAGAGGAATTGCTTCAATAGACTGAAAACTAAGAACTCTTCAGATTACCTATGATTAATAGTTATAAAATCATCAATTCTAATGGATATGACTTATTCACCAAACCCAAACCATTAGAATTTAAAATTGAAAGGAATTTCCCTCTCATCTTATGGTGAAAATGTTCAGACAAACAAAAAGTTGAAAGAATTGGACAATGAATACCCATATATTGCTAATTCACGCCTACAGTTTAGTGTGTTATTAGCGCTCTTAGCTTAATTTTAGATGCTTTTAAACACATCTGTTTGCTTATCTATTCCTCTCTCCATCCATTGGTTCATCTGTCCTTTTTTTTCAAAATAAATCACAGGTAGCAACTACGTTTAGGACACCTTATTCCTAAACATCGCATCATACATACCATTAACCTAGTTTCAGTATTTGTTTAGGCATAAGTTATATTTCACTCAAGAGTGTAAACTTGTATTATATTTACTGTCTCAAAAGGAAAGGTGATTCCAAAGGGACCAAAACATTTCACGGCTGATTCAGAAACTGAGACCCTCTTGATCCTCCAAAGTTGTCACATAGCACAGCCGCCTTCTACAAAACAGCCTGTGAGGCGTTATCAGGTATTAATGTGGAAAATCCATGTCCCTCACAATAAATATTCATCATATTTGAACATGGAGAGACTGAGACCTGCCTACAAGTGACAAGAACTGGTTCTAGGACAAATCACCTCTAATAGTTTGCCCTGAGCCTCACTCCCTGTCTGTGACCACTCTGCAGAGTAATAATGCAATGCAACAGATGATTTTTAAGTAATAAGGTAATTAATTCATTCTATATAAAGTCATCATGATTTCTCATTATGCAAGAGTATTCAAGCAATGGGAAAGGAGATAAAATGTTCTCACAAAAAATTACTCTTTATGCACACATAGAAAAAAAAAACCCTGCTTGTCGGTAGGATAGAGAACAAGTTTGGACATAGAAAGATTTTAAAATGTTCTCAGTTGCCAAATTTGACATGGTAAATCCTGCTGATTAGTTAAAAAATTAAAAATCAGGTGGAGGACTTGGGGTATGATTCAGCAGTAGAGTCCATGCTTAGCCTGTGTGAGATGTTGAGTTCAAACTTTGGTGCCGAAATGCACATTATATATTCAGGCTGAGATGATGTTAAAAAGATGTATTCATCCAAATGTTTATTGATGAAGATATCTAATATTGATTTGAAAAGCAAAAAATTCAGTCAAATAAATAGGCATTTGCCTGCATAAAAAGCAGATGTGCTGATACTGGAAAAAAAATTTAGGTGCTGGATGAACTTTTTGTTCCTACTTTGATGGTATGTTGGTCTGTATCAGTGGCTCTCAATGGGAAAGAGTTTACCACCTATGGAGTAGCTGACAATGTCTGAAGACATGTTTTACTTCCCAGTGGGGGCTAGAGGTGCAGTCCTACACTCGTTTCTAGTGAGTAGAGGTCAGGGATATTATGCCAGGTAAACGTCTCATGGTGTTCAGAATAACAACAGAAAATCATCTACCCACAAAGGCCAATAATTCCAAGCTTCAGCAACCCCAGTCTATATGAACTAATTAAAAATCTCACCTGCCTTCAGAACACTTTTGAAGAGTTTTGTGTAACATTGCTCCTTGTTACTGCTGTGAGCCGTAAGTGGTGATGACCCGAGACCCTCAGTGAAGCACTGACGCAGCGTCCCTAACAGGAGAATGAGGTGTAAAGTCCCCATCTGTATGGGCTCCATAAAAGGCTGGATTCAGTGTTTCATAGGACTCCTTAATATTAGATCTGACAGTGGCCACAAGGATGCAGATATTTCGCAGAAAAACATTCAAAGCAAGGAGAGCCACACTGTTGATTGGAACAAGAGAAGAAACGTTAGGTCTTAAAGCAGGGGACTGTTCATCCTAGCATTTGGGAAGTTCGTTTCTTTGTGTCACTCATTCCTTTTCAAAACTCAGGAAGGAAAACAGAGGACATGAGAGGCCAGTTCCATACTCTGGATGCCAGCTTGATGGTGGAATATCTGTGATTTATGATATTCGGTATCTTTTCTTTACTGCCATCATTTCTGTGTCTGTAGGCATGTTCTCTTTCATTCATGTTACAGTTGTGCCCATCACTTATCTTTGGGCACCCTTATTTTTTCTGAGTTTTCAGCCTTTTCTTCTCAACCAGGGAAGCTCCATCCACAGGTAAATGTGCTTCAGTAGCGCTTGTCTCTTAAAACATCTTTTGCTCTCAATAGCTCTGCCAATTTCTCTTCACGCAAGAGAAGTCCAACTTGGCTAGTTTGTGTTTGACACATGCTGTCTTTGTTCTCATTTATTCTTCAGATCACAAGAACCTGGCTGCTGCCTACCACCCCAGCAAAGATGCTGCATTATTGTCAAGGTCCCCAGGGACCTCGTGGTGGCAAAGTTTAAAGAACAGATGGTCACTCATCCTTCCATCATTTAACTTAGTAATGTTAAAAACAGCTGACCATTTCGGCTTCCATGAGCACATTCTTCTTGTGGCTTCGTGGCCCAACATGCTTTTAAATTTTCCTCCCCTCTCACAGTAACTGTTCATAGTACTTTGCTCCTCCTCCTGCCCTCTCTGATGTTAGAAAGCCGAAGGTTTCTGGGTGGACTCTCTTAGCCTCTCCTCATCCTGTCTTTCTGAGAGAGTAAAGCTATGCCTATGCTTTCAATTTGGCTTACATAGGGTTGATTCCTAATTTCCAGTTCTACCTGAGATCTTTCCTGGAAGCTTGAAATTTGTATAAATAAGTGCAAATGGGACTCACACGTGAATTTTCTAGGCACCTGAGTTTCCCACATCTTGAGCACAGTTTAGGTTTCTTCCCATGTACCCACTTCCTTCATCCTACCAGCCCTCTCCAAGCCTCAGTAATGGAATTATGATCCAGTCAGTCCCTAGAACCTTTTGTTTCCTCACATCCTCAGCTGAGTCTTGTCTCTAAGTCTCAACTTTTGGCTTAACTATCATCTCTTTAAAGAGATATCTCCTGACCACTCAGTTAAAATGATTGTTTTTACCATTCCCTGTGGGTTTTCATTGATAGCTCTTGTAACAATTTATACTTGCAGTAAAAGCCTGGATTGTGAGTAACTTGTTCTAAAGTGTACCATGAGATGAGCAAATATTTCTAATACATTTTAACTTGATAAATGAGCGATGTCTTGCAATAAAAGTAGTGAATGACACAGATCACATGGTCACAACTGAGCCAGTGGCCTCTCTTTCACTGTGGATTGTGGGTGATGATTTTCCAACAGCAAGAGATTATGGAGGAGTTCTCATCTGCAGAGTAGGAGGAGAAAAAGGCAGGGGATCCCTGCTTCAGTGTAGGAAGCAGTGCAGGATTTTGTAGAAAAGCACCACCTGAATAAGACTGTAGCAAGGTGAGCAGTGATTCTGTTTAATAACAATGCAGTGTCACATTTCCACAAAATCTTTAGAAGGAGGTAAAAGGAAATGTCATTGAGTAGGTTTCTTGTTCAAGTTTCTTGAAAAGAAAAAGATTCTACTGAGCCAATAGACAGCAGTGATTCCATTAGTGAATCCAAAGTCATCCTACACAATAACCTTCCTCTCTCTGCTCTGTCACATCAGCCTTGAAGGTTTTCAAAGGTAATTGTGGGTTAATTTCTTTATGTTTTCTATTTTCTTTATTATTTTATATTATACCATAATGTTATAATTTTGGTTGTTGTTGCTGTTTGCTTTTTGAGACAGGGTCTCGCTATGTAGTTCAGGATGGACTTGAGTTTATTGTATAGCCCAGCCTGGCCTCAAACTCACAGCAATCCTCCAACCTCCTGAATGCTGGGGTTATAGAAACATTCCATGATGCTCAGCTTGAAATCATTTTTATATGAATACTTTTGGGTTGTGGAATGGATCATCTGAGTTTCCATTATTTTTTATGGGGAAATTCTTTTCCATATATAAGTGTTTTGGATTATAAGCATGTTTCTAGAAGGAATAATGCTCACAAGCCAAAAGTTTACTGTATTTACAATTTTGTCCATGTATTTGTTTGATGTTGGTTTTCTTCATAAAAATATGCATACCACTAGACAAATATCTGGTCTATTTAGTTCACCACTAATTACCCAGTGCCTGACATAATATCTGGAAAACAGAGGCATATTTATTGTGTCAATAAAAATCTACTTGGATACTGGGTTTAAAACAGGTGCTTTTATTTATTTATTTATTTATGTCTCACAAGATAAGAATTAGATGCTTTTTCTGTCAGAGTCATGCTTTTAATTAGATTAAAAGATAACATTTAACCATTACTCACAAAAAAAGAAAACAACCAAGGTAACACTTAATACAATTTTATTGGTTAGTTGATAGAGTGCCAACCCATTAGAAGATCACTTTGTTTTGTATTGCAATTTATTTATATTCCTCGCTCCTCCCTTCCCTTGCTTTCTGCTTCCAAATCATCATGCAAACAGCAGCTCTCCTCAGTTCCCCTTCACTGTAACCCTCTGCCATGCCATCCCGCCTTGGATCCAGTTGAGTGTGGACTAAAATGTGAGCTAAAATAAACCTCTCCTTCCTTTGAGATGTGGGTGTCAGTACAGTGTCTCAGCAAGGAAGGAAATGACTATTAGCTTTCTTTGCCAGAATTATTTTAAATGATTATTTAAATTTAAATAATTTTAATTTATTATTGATTATTTAAGTAATTATTTAAATTTAAAGGATTACTTTAATAATCCTTTGAAAAGTGCATATCTTTAAATGCATATAAGGCTACACTTGAGGTGGGGCAGAGATCGTATGTATTATCAATTTCTTTATTCTGAGGACTGTACTGCACTAATATCCAAACCCTTGAGGCTTGTGAACTGATAAAATGTCACCAATATTTATTCTTATGTCTTATTTGAAAATGTGATAGTTTTCCATCGCTAGAACCAATACCTGAGATAATCAACCTATAAAGAGAAAAGGGCTATTTTGGCTCAGAGACTTGGAGAGTTACAGCCACAATAAGTTGGAATCCAGTGCTTTGTGCTGGTAGTGACAGTTCATGGTAGGAGCATTTTCCAGAGCAATACTGCTCACTCACCTGATGTCTGGAAAGTTAGGTGAGAATAACACAGGTCCCACAGTCTGCTTTGAAGATACATCCAGGGACCCAGAAACTTCCCACCAGGTCCCACATGTTACAGTTTCTAACATCTCCTAATAGTATCAACCTGAGGACCAAGCCTTTAATAGAGACCTTTGGGGGACATTCCAGGTCAAACGTTAGCAAAAGGACACCACTAGATAGTGTCTGCGTGATGTGGCTGTTTCACCGGCTGTGTGCCCTGGGCCAGCCTCGTAGCTGGCCTGCCTCATGAGGGGTTGAGAAAGGCTGGTGGTCAAGCAGACAGCACAGGTGGCCCTGGCGAGACCTAGGCCTGGGCATGGCAGGCATCCTGGCATCTGACCAGGGTGCTGAAGGAAAACAGAGAAGGAAGCAACTTCACAGGGAGGAGTAAGGAGCAGGATATCCAGACCTGAAAAAGTCATCGTTACATTTGCAGAAACAAAAACCTTATGCTTTTAGAATTAATGTTTCAGGCTGCAGTTTCTGGTGGACCCTTAGGAGGAGCTTAACATTTCACTAGCTTCAGTTTTTGTGACTTTGAAACGCTGATGGTGAGAATAGTCAAACACAGTGATGGACGGGTGCGGGCTAGGGTGAGGCCAAAGAGACACTTGAAGGGCTCCCCTCTTGATGGCAATTTCATGACTTAAAACTTCACTAGAATTGTACGTGATGCATTCCTAGACCCTCCAGCCAACTCGACACCAGCTATTTCTTTATGACTGGGTGCAAATTAAGGTCCTCCTAAAATGAACTTCACTGAATTCCAACTGAAGAGGACTCTCCTGGGTTTTTCTGACCCCTTGGAATCACCCTAAAGTGCCAAAGCCTGAACATTTGGGTTCATGCATGACGACGGCAAGAATGTCAGCTGGGGCCAACAAAAAACTCATTGGACTGCTCAGCTTCTCGTTTTCACCAAGCATAGTAACCTTAGCCACAAAGCAGGGTAATTCAAGTGCTTTTGCATGATACCAGCTAATATTGCCCCAGGGGAAAAATAACTAATTTAGACTCGAGAGCGGACTGGAGCCCTAATCCTTTTTTCAACCAGCTAGACTTCGAAGGAGCTCTTTGGAGCTCTGTGCTGCTAGTCAGTGACTAATAACATTATGTAGCGGCTCAGTCCCTGAGTTTGGAGACTTGAGTTGTAACTGAGTAAAAAAAGAGAAAATAAAATCTTTAAGACACACACTGAGGTGCAAGCCAGATTGAACCCTCTTCCAGTCAGGCTGGCTCAGCTAGGAATTGGGGAAACCAAACCTGTAGCCGGACTGGATATTTAGGTGTCTGTATATGTCATTGTTACACTTGCGGTTACATTGCTCTCTCTAGGTTTAGATGTTCTCAGACAATTAGTGTGGCCAACAATGCTGGTTTCCGATTTAGGAGTAGGCCATTGGCTGTACCAAACTAAACCTGTTGAAAATGAATGTTATCAAGTATTCTTTAAAAAAAAAAAAAGCTGATGAGTTTTTCTTCCCCTTTTATATTGGACAAATCAAAATCCATTTGTTTTAAGGTTATAAAAATGACATATCAGATGCTAGAACCTCAAAGTATATGATTTTTCTTTGTCTTCTTCTGAATTTCTCTGGGGAAATCAGTCTTGAGCAGTGGTTATTAAACTTTTATTTCAGACCCCTTTGAGGTGTTGAGCAATGCTATGAACATTCACTCCAGAAAATGAAACAAAACAAACCAAAAAGCTCATACACACAAACACAAAAAATTTCACATAATTACACTTTTAGTATTAAGGTTTTTACAGATCTGGGATTCTTGATTAAGAGCTTTGCTATATGGACTGAAGAAATTTTCCTGAAATTCGTATGTTAAAGCTCTTAATCCTCTATTTGACTTGTCTGAAAATAGAATCAATAAGAAAGTAATAAAGTTAAATAAAGCCATAAGAGGCCAGATATAGTGGCATACACCTGTAATCCCAGCACTTGGGAGGCCGAGGCAGGAGGATTGCTGTGAGTTCAAGGCCAACCTGAACTGCATGGAGGAACCCTGTCTCAAAAAAAACCAAAAAATTGGTCTGGAAAATTCCATTTACCATTTCCTTTTCCTTCTTGAGAAAATGATTACTAGCTAATGTGCATAGAATTTGGATACTAGGACAGAGGGTGCTGCAATTCTTGGGTTAGTTAGTCCTACTTACAGAAGAGCAGGGCAGAGTTCCAGAGTTACAGCAGGGTGGTTCTGTCGAGAGGAATGAGGGCTAGGAGAGGGGAAAGTGGGAGAGTCTTTGCTGGAAAGTTAAAAGGAAAAGTCAAATTTGAGGGACAAAAGGTAAACAGCAAATCTGCGAGGTTCAGTGTGATAGAAGTAAATGCACAAACGGCGTCAGCACCGAGGCGTCAGAGCCCAAGAACCAAGATGCATTTTCAGTCCCAAAATTCTGTCCCTTGCCCCATCTCAAGGATGCCTAGAGCTGGTCTAGATGCCAGAGGCCATCAGCCAGAGATTGTGCTTTTTACCAAAATCCACGTTATCATTTTAGATCCTTGGATTAAAAAAAATATGTTGACAAAGATAACCAGGTTAGAATAATCTTTGGAAAGTCAAAGAACTAAATCTTGAAATCCCACTGGTAACTGATAGCATATAGCTGCTTTATTTCTCTATATCTAAATGGCAGAAAGGGTGAGTATATGTTAGAAAACTCAAAATCAACCTTTGCTACATGTACTTTTTATGTTCTGGGGTTCCCATATGGCTTTGAATTTTTTGGAAGCTCACTACTATGGAATCTTTTCTTGCACTAACTCACCATTTAAATCTGGGCAATTCATGCTATCATTGTGGATTTGAGGCTTTCCTTTTAGAATGAGGTTGCTAATATGATAATGAAACGAAAGGTCCTTTTGAAAAGTGGAAATGTTTCCTGTTTCTTCTACTACCACAGTCTCTTTCTGTTAGAGCTAGAGTTTCATTTGAGTAGACCAAAAACATTAACAGAAGGCTTGAACAATCAAGATGGTGAAACCAGGTGTTTGGAGACCAGTACCGACCAGTAAATAATTTTCCTGTAGGCTTTTCTCTTTAGAGTAATAAACAACAAAGGAAAAATACCAGTTCATATAGTGCCAGTTATGTAAATTATTCATTGTGTCTATGTGCTAGAAATTAAACTGGAAATGAACCACAGGAAATTATCCTGAAAAGCCCACACCTGCCTGCGATATATGCCAAATGTGACCTGGAGAAGTAAATTGTTAACAGTTCTAGTCATGCATCCAGAGCAATGGTAGAGAGGAAGTGGGAGAGAGTGAAATATATACTCGCTGTAGCATGTAGAATCTGAAAATGTTTGCCTCTAAACATGAGTAGGCACATACTTTTTAAAAAAGTAGCCCAGTGTACATTTTATTTTCTCTTAGTCTTTCCAAACTTTACAAAGTACGGAAGTGGCATTGGCACCAGTCCCAGACTGTCTGGGAATCATTAATAGACACCTATTTAGTTGATAGGAGAAAAATACATAAAACTTTGTAAGAGAAAAAACTTGGAGGTAATGCAGATATTTAAAGATATTTTAAATAAAAATAAATAATAATTTGCTGGATAACTAGATAATTGCTGTAGGAATCCTCAGACCTATTTTTTTGCTTAGACCAGAGGTGAAATTTGTCTGGCAATTTGAATCCACCTTTTGAGTGAGCATGTGTCAGAGTCTTATCTAAGCACAAGAGCGGTCTTGCTTATCCAGTCCATAAATAGCGACATTCTGAAGATCTGCACTGAAGGGTCCTCTTAGCTTTTGCGTTTGTGATGTCAGTGAGTTACCCATGTGTCTGAGTAGGGGTGCACAATCGCCAATCTCTACAAGGCTTAAGAAGATACCGCAGGGTTGGGGATGTAGCTCAGTGGTACAGTGCCTGCCTAGCAAGTGCAAGGTCATGAGTTTGATTCCCAGTACCAAAAAAAAAAAGAAAGAAAGAAAAAAAGAAAAAAGGATGACATAGTGGCATAATGGAAGAAGTAGATTGCAGATAAGAAAGATTCTTTCTAAATTAAAAAAATAGATGCTTGCCATTGGTACTCCAAATATTATCATAAAACATAATTAGATTTCAGCAAAAATTATAATACTTAAAAATGACATCAACAGCAGTAACACATTTTATAAAACCTAGACTCCCTTAACTTTGTTTCAGATGTATTTTGAGTCTTGGGAGTTTCTTAATTTTTCATAAGTAGAGACGGCTTTAGGTATTTCAGCTTTTTTCTCATTCATTTTTTTTTGCATGTGATTTTTTTTCTATCAAAAAATATGTAGTAACAAGTTAATGAGTGGTTAAGTTGTGCTGCAAAGGAAGTTCTTTTTACCTAAATTCTTGGCGAATATTTTCAGGCTTTGTTTTAATACTTAGAAGATGCTGAGGTGATTAAATAAATACATGCTTGGTTTCTTGGGCTAGATTGTGAAGCGAACATTGAAAAGAAGCCACTGGGAATTAGATAGTGCAGTGTGATAAAGATTGGCAAGGTTCTAAAATTGTGGGAACTTTCAGACTTGTAAAATCCCCACAAGTTACCACAGAAGCTGGTAAGGTTTTTGTTCTAATTTTAGTCCTGGGCCCAGTTTCATTACTATTTCAACTCATCAACATTCTTATTGTGACTAGTGGATCCATTAGCAAAATTTACGTGGCAGTCTCTTTGTGTAGTAGTCACTCTCAAGAATGGTTTTATGGACTTTAATAATGCCACTAAAAAGTGATTGCAGTGTCAAGACTTGGATCTCATTTAAAGCTCACTGGTGCATTTGAGACATTGCTGACTTTTCTCTATGTATCTAGTGAAATCTGATCTTTAACCTTTTGGGTCAGACATTTGTTTTTATATTCCAATACATACATTACCTGTTTGATAAATACTTCTTTAAAAATGAGATTGTAACTCATCAATAAAAACATAACTGAATGAGTTGTGTGTCTAGGGACAGTGAATTTTAATCTACCAAAGTATTGAATACTATGAGGTAAGAAACTGACTATAGAATTTTTATTGAAGGAAACGTAGGACCAAGGTAAAGTAAAAATAGAATTTAATTTAAATAGAATTTTAAAAAAGTCAAACTTTCACCCTCTACTGCCTTTTTTCATCTTCTTCCTTCTCTGTCTTCCTTTGAAAAATGGGTCTATGTAAGTAAAATATATGCAGCTTGTGAATTTTAAGAAAACAAGAAACGTTTTATCCCTTGGGTAGAGGTCATTTGCTAGGAAAATAATAATAGTAGCGAGCGCTCATTTAGAATGTGATACGTGCTGGCTAGTAAGCTCATTATCTGTTCATGGTTTACTTAACAACCCTACCACTATTACTAGCCTGTTATTCAGGTAAAGACACAGAGACATCACAGATTGAATAACCTACCCAAGACCACAAAGCCAGAAAGAGTTGAGTTGAGAACCCAGTCATCTGGCTCTCAAAGCCAACCTCTCACCCAGTCCACTGTACTTAGGAAAGAACTCTCTAAGGAATGAGGAAAATGTACAAATCCTACACAGACCCGCAGGAAGACCCCGCTGGATTTTGTCATGTGGACTTCTACTGAACTTTGTTCTGATGCTCAGACATTGTAGTCCCTCTCTCCTCATTTTTTCTTTTTGTGTGAAAGAATGAACAAATATATACTTCAGTCTTGGTTTTCAGACCCCACCGTCCTGTGTGAGCTGTCCTGCTCTTTAATACCTGGCCTTTTTCAGTGTTACTTTCCCTGTGTAGAGTACTTTCCTTGTCTCTGCTCAGTGAAATTCCACTCATGTTTGAAGGCCCAGCTCAATTCTGAGTCAGACCTTGTTTTCACATCATTTCTGACTTTTTTACAATGGCCTGGATATAACTTCTGTGCAAGTGTGTTTCCTCTCTAGATCCTAAATCTTCTGAGGTCACAATCTGTGCCTGATACGTATACTTGTGCCTCCCTATGGTGTTAATCACTCTCTGGCACAGAAAAAGTGTCCATAAAATAAATGAGAAAGGAAAAGGAAAAAGCATTCAGTGCATTTTTGTTCTATGTAATATTAAAAGTCTGGAAGTATGCCTTGAGATTCCATTTTGTCATATTACTGTGAAAGAAAGAAA
This sequence comes from Dolichotis patagonum, assembly GCA_004027295.1. NCBI lineage: Eukaryota > Metazoa > Chordata > Mammalia > Rodentia > Caviidae > Dolichotis > Dolichotis patagonum. The sequence goes on from PVJX010000115.1 coordinate 20,755, forward strand.
TCTTTCGATACTCTGGTGAAAAAAACCAGAATAAGTTAGAGAAGAAACCAATTTGAATGTCATAGATCATGTTGGAAGAATAAGATGGATGAGAAAGAATAAGCATATGAAGGTATGAGACATACCTCTGGATTGGGGGCTCCAAAAACAGACAGCTCATTCTTAAACTACTAGGGAGGCAGAAACATTTGGTACCCCAAATCACACAAAGCATAAAGAAAGTATGTTGAGTACCAAAGCCTAAAAGAGTCAGGAGGCAGGAGGAAGATTTTTGAAAGATAAGTACGTGCTTGCCAAGCAGACGTATTGGAGGATGGAGGACATTATAAAAAAATAAAGACGATGTGTGCAAAGCATGGGAGCTATGAACAAGAAGTTCCTTTTGACATCGGTAAAGTATGGTGGAGTAAGAAGGCAAAGGTATGGATGAAACGGGGGAAAGAGCCCATTGGTGAAAGGCTTTGTTGACCGCAGAAAAGACTCTATCTAGGTTTATTTATGATAACAGGGAACTGCTGAAGAATTTTGAACAGGGGAACTCTGTAATCAGTCTAATAATCTGAAACTTAATTTGGCTCCAGCAGAGAGGAGAGATAAATGGGAGGTGAGAGTCAGTGTAGAGGCCTGATAAGTTAGCCCTTTCAGCAGGCCAGCAAGATGTAATACAGCTTCAATTGTCTTGATCTGCTACACTTTAGTGAATTACAGTAAATTAACTCTTTTATATATAAAGGTGTTCCCATAGATTGTACCCCTGTAAGTCTTCAACAGTTATTTTATGGAGTTATCTTCAGCCCCATCTTTCTCCTTCTCCATCTCTCTGGATCAAAACTACCTATCAGATGCCAGCCTCTAGGAATTGTATCATTTCCCAATGCTAATTTTGAATGCTAACCAACTAGTGCCACTGTTACTGTCCCCTGAGAATTTTCAAAGTTTTGCAACATGTGACAAATCTCTCCTGGTTTGTTTGTTTCTCATATGTGGTTAATCTACTTATATTATTGTTCTAATGGGGAAATAAATTCTAAATTCCAAATAACTACTTTACAAGTTGTGTTGGGAACATTTCACAACTTTAGGTTCTCTCTATTTTCTTCAAATCTATCTCAAATGAATTCTTTTGTTCTAATAAGGAAGGCAAATTGGTTTTATTTTTCTCATGTTGAAGGACAGTCAGCCTTACAGAATTCAATGGGACCTAAGCTACTAGAGAATGTTCTTCTCATTTGTTTTGTCTTTTTCATAGGTGTGCACTGTAATTCTTTTTTTTCCCCCCAAGGGTAAGGAAACTAGTTAATGTCTTAGATGGGAGGATGACAGAGATATCACTGCCTCTTGAGATTTGTTTTCCTTGTGGAGAAAGGTAGAAACATTTGCTAGAGAAAAATGTGAAATAAAAAGGAGAATGATAGTCACTAAGGGTCAGCCCTGAATTATGAACCTCAAACTGTGTAAATTTAACGGAGAGCACAGAAATAATTTTTTAACTCATTTTTTTTGTTTCTGTGTTTTATTTTTAATTGGTTCCAACCAAAAAACCTAGCTGCAAATTTCTGTTTCAAAAGTACTTTCAACCTGAAACTTTATCACTCCACAAGAGTACTATAAACCCATGGATTTCTAAATAAAAACAAAATATTTTTACTTAAATGATATCATCATCATCACCACCACCAAATTCCCTCTGAAGTGAATGACACAATCAATGGCTTAAGGACGTTTGACTGTATTTTAGGGGATTTGAGACCAGCTGCTTACAGGATTAAGGCCATGAAGAAGGTTCCTAGGAATGCAATGTTGGACTCTTTTAGAGAAGAAAATATGAGTTCTTTTAAAAGGTTATCTTCCCAAAGTTTAAAATTTTAGCTTGTGAGGTAAGAATTTTTAGTTCTTGGTTTTATTTTGGGACATTATTTGCAAGTGGAATGTGGGCATTGTCCTGGTGAGTCACGACCCTTCAGTGTTGAATGTGTCCTGGAAATCGTCCGCCTGCAAGCGTCCAGGGTGAGTATACGCTGCTTCGCGCCCATGTTCAGCTGCAGGCAAATGCTAGGAGATTTCCCTCTGGATTCTATCAGGATTTCACGCTGTTTGTTATGAGGGCTCTTTCAAGATTCTCACTTCTCACTCAACTTTCTTAGGTAGCTGTAAATTTGTTAGTTTGCCAATATTAAAAGCAAACAACCACGAAAAGATAAATAAAATGCAGCTAAATCTTGTTAGTTGATTTTTACCAAAAGAGCGGTGAGGGTTTGAGGGATGAGTCCTGAGCTGCTTACTGACTCCTGTTCTGTACTTGGTACCAGTAACACCCTGCAAGGCCAGGCTTGCAGTAATAATGAAAGTTATTCATCTTCAGACAATAGGGCCAGTAATAGAATGCTTACAAACCAAGCACAGGGGATAGGAAACATGTGTTCTGGACAATGCCTAGAAATTTATCTAACAGGCAAGGCTTAAACAACAGCTGATGTTTTTGTGAGTAGTGGGGAAAAGATAAATGTTTGGAGTCATACTCAGTTTTGCAACTTAACATGATATTAAACATATTACCGAACAAGTAAAGGCCAGGTCTCAGTTTTATTACCTATGAAGTGATTAATGTTTGGATTGTTGTAAGATTAAATATAATATATCCAATTTCTCCAACTTTGTGTCTTTCCCATTATATTGCCAGTGGCAAGTGGTAATTTTACACCTATTATTACTTTCCTAGTGAGGCTTTCTACATCTCTACCATTCACACTTCCCATAGCCTTGGCAACATTGATTCCTAGGGCCCCATTAATTTAGTAAAAGTTATTTGTGAAGGGAAAAACAAATGAATAAACAACAAAAAATTTCAGATCCAGAAAAATCTCATTATCCCATTAAGTAAGCCCAGAATGGAAAAAAATAGTGTTAGAATTGAAAACCACGGTGTTATTCCTGGGAACTCCCCACTCTTATTGTTAAATAACCAGTGGAAATATCACCGTCCTAGCCATAAATGTGGGGCATTTAATTGTTCGCTTTGATAGTTTCACACATCACCAATGACCTAGCCCTGCTGTAAACACTGGCCCATGCGCTACGGTCAGATTTCTGATGGAAACAACTTTCATAATGAGGACAATAAAACTCTAGAGGATGGAGCATGCTAGGAAGAGCAACTGAGCAAAGGAACTAAAATGGACAGAAAAATTCAAAGAGTTGAGGGGATTATGTTGAAAGAATTGAAAGTGAAAGCTAAAATAAAAACCAGCCAATTCTGAAATAACTGAAGAACTCCAACTATAATGAGTGAACTGGGGGAGAAAAATAATGATATCTTGTGATTTTTGATCTTCTACAGACAACAACTAATGAAGACTATGGGAAGTGTGAATGGTAGAGATGTAGAAAGCCTCACTAGGAAAGCAGAGATCACGGGGAATGTAGCTATGGTTGTATGTGCCAGGATGAAATAACCTGGATATAGTGCAGGAGTGGGAGACAAAGAATTTCTTTATTATTTCATTTCCCATTATGCCTTAGTCTCCACTTACCAAACCATAACAACTTCAGTACAGAAGAGACTCACCCTACACGTTGTTTCAGGAAAGTTACCAAAAATAATTTTAGAAACGTAACACAGATGGGTAATACAATAGCCCAAGGGACAAAGAACACTGAGTTGGTCTCAAGATGAACTCCGGACAAAAAGAAACCTCAGTCTTCTACTCTTGATGGAAGCAATCTCAATACTTATGGTTTCCTCCTTCTGTTCCTCACAATATCTCTTGCAAATTTTCTCCTCTTGATAAGTCTCAGGCCTGACCTGTATCCATCAGACCTTCCAGCAGGTGAGCAGTTTTCTTTTCAAAAGAACTGGAAGTCATCAGATAACTGCCTTGACTCCTGACCACCAAGATGACAAATCCGACTTGCTCATCATTTCCCGTTTCTGTTATTGCACTGAGGGATGGCCTCCACTTTCCCCAAGGCCAATCCCTCCACTAGTGCGTGAGTTGGTCACTCCCGTTCCCTTAGGAATCTACTGCATGTGTTAACTTCTCACTGTCCTGTCTCTTGTAGTTTCCTTTCTAATGCCTAGCATTTCAGCATTCTCAGGTCTCGGCTCAGAAATATCTAACAGGTATTTGAAGTTTACTCAGAATTTCCTTCTGATGTCTCAGACATGTCTATTTCAGTATGGCCAAGCGTGAACTCATCTTTTCTCTCCCATGAACTTATCCTCTTCCTCTTCCCTCAATGTCTCAATCTCACGGAAATGGCACCATAATTAACCTAAGTCTAGCTAAAGAAGGATTAGAATTCTCTTCAGTTCTACTCACTCCCCACAGCCAGTGCATCGGCAAATTTTGTTGGATCTGTCTTCAAAATATGTTCCGTAGGCCTCTACTTTTCTAACTCCTTTGCCATAGGCTGGCTTAGACAGCCATCTACTCTTGCTTAGCTTTTTATAATTGACTATCAGCTGGTTCCCCATATTTAGGGTAAGTCTTTGCTACAGTCTCTATGCTGTAGCTAAGTGCAGAAATGATTGTGTCCTTTTCCTACTTACCTCTAAATCAACGGCTTCCCATTGCCATTCAAATAAGACCCGTCCTCCTTCATAGCTTATGCTGCTGATCATGAGCTGCTGCTACGTTCCCCTTAGTCTCATCTCTGGCCACATCCACCGCTCTCTCAGTTTCTCTTCATTGCCTCACTCACTCATTCTTTGTGTACCTAAAACTTTTGTGGCTCCTGGGCTAAATGAGTATCTTTTCCCACCAGTACTGCATAGATCTGTAGTCTGTTAGGGACCCATTGCACAGCAGGAGGTGAGTGAGAGTGAAGCAGCAAAGCTTACTCTGCATTTAGACCTGCTCGCCACCGAGGGCATTGCCACCTGAGCTCCACCTCCTGCCTGATCAGCTGTGGCATTAGAGTCTCATAGGGACCCAGACCCTAGTGCAAACTGCACGCACGAGCCATCCAGGTTGTGTACGAGAATGATGCCTGAGGATCCGAGGTGGGGCTGAGGCAGATAGCCTGGTGCTGAGGAATGTAATTTTATGTACCATAAATATATGCTAATAAGAAAAAGAAACTAGCCTCCCTCTCCTGGTCCATGGAAAAATTGTCTTCTATGATACTAGTCCCTGATGTCCAAAGGTTATACCCTGCTGTTTTAGAGGATATTTCAACGTATATTCTTTGCTGTGGTATGAAACCAAGAATTGAGTGTCTTGGTCACTGACCCATCTTCCTTTTCCCACCCCAACACCCTCTAGCAGGCCCTCTGTACTTGCATAGCATCTGCTGTGTAATATATCTTGGTAAGAATTGTCAAATAAATTGTCTTTCAGACTCTTGTTATTATTTTTACCACTGAACTTAAGACCTAAAGGTGTGTGATTGTTACTACTTGTTTTCACAAGTAGTAACATTTAGAGGAACTTCTTTGTCTCCATACAAAGGTCATATGAATGTGATTGCTTATGGATAAAGATATCTACTATGCAAGGAGAAGGTTGTTTAAGGATTTTTTGTTTATTTTTTTCTGGCACTAGAGATAATGTCATATATAAGCCAGGTTTTGGAATTTCTAACATGGCAAATAGCATTTCAAAACTACTTGAATACTTGAAGATAGAGTATTTCGCCTTGTAAGTCATACATACCTAGAGCCAGGAGAAACCGTCCCTGTCATTTTGGAATGGTTCCTAGACACCATCTGGGAACTTAGCCTGCAATCTTGCTGACAGTCTTTGTGTGACTGGCTCGAGACCCTGGAGGAATGGGAACCCTTTGCTGATGAGGCCACCAGCCCTCTATGAAATGTTCTAACGCCATAGTATGTTTGCTTCAGTTTCCTTCTCCCATCTTTAACTGGTCATTTCCCCTTCTGTCATTTCTACAAATTGGTCTTGCACTTCAACTCCCATCTGCAACCTAACAGGTTTTCTAAAGGAAAGAGTTCACATAGGCGGAGGGAGATGACTTTCTGGGCGCGCTGTTTTCCAGCCTGGGGTTGGGACCCTTTCTCTTACTTTCCTAACCTTTTAACCAGTCCAGTAAAGCAAGCATTAGTAGCATTTTACTCAGATTCAGGAAAAACTTTCCACATATGGCTCTCTAGTATTGCAACTCATTTTTTTTTTTAATTAAAGGCTCTGAAGCAAGAACCTGGGATGCTAATTTATCTCTGTTAAAGAACAGTCCTATGGAATTGGCTCCCTTTTACTATTTTTAAAGTTTGGAGTATCATTCTGTTTGTTCAAGGTAAACTTGGAGATGTTTTTTTTCCACAATACCGTCTTTGAAAACCATATTAATGAAAATCTTTTCAGTACATGAACATATCATAGCCTTTGAAATCATTCCCTAACCTACTTCCCCCCAAAATCCTATTGCTCCTTTAAAATAAGAACTTCTGTCTTAGAAATAATTCAAACTATCAGTACTATAATAAGTCCTAAATCATCGAGAGACTAAACAACCTGAACTAAAATAACATTGACATTCACTTTTATGTTTATGCAGTCAGTAGTAATGTAGGATCAAAATTTGATGATTCCCACAACAAACTGCTTTAAGGGTTTACTAACAATTCAAAGTTAATGTTTGAAAATTCTCAGTGAATAATTTGCAGAGATGAGTATATTTGAACGAAGATAATATTTTATATTATGAACATAAAATTTGATTTTGTTACATTTGTGGGCTTTTGACAGGCTGAAATTAAAAACAACTAATTGATTAAAAATATCTTATCATCAGACAACTATTTTGAAATGTTCCCTTTTAATTGGTTTTATGGGCAAAGTTTAGCAAAGTCTTGAAAACTACAAATATGTTAAGGAATACCTTTGAGAAGACCGTAACATGATGTAGATTCGAGTTTCCATTAATTAACTCTTTTTTTTCTCTGTTCTCTTTTCAGATTTTCCAATGTACTTGTAACTCAAATTGAACAAATTGAACAAAAATTGGACTTTTCCCTTAACCCCCTTCCCAATGATGAGAACTGCCCTGAACATCCTTTCACACCTGGAAATCTACTTGTATAAAAGCAACAGGTAAATATTAAAGAAAAACGTTGTAGTTAATAAAAGAAACACCCTAAAAATAAATATGCCTAGAAAAATAAAACCTAAAAGAAATATATTATGATGTTAGCAGGAATTATTTGGGGTGATGAGGTAGGTTATGGGTAACATTTTTTCCTTATTGCCCTATTTTAAATGGTAAAGGTACATTACTTTTATAATACAGAAGCTTTATTTTTAAAAAGGCCATTGTAGACACAATAATGTCCACACGTCTGAAATGTGATCTCAGGTAAATGTGCAGGCGGCAGAATGCCAAGCAGGGACACAGAGATGTCTGCTGATTGCAGAAACAGAAGGTAACTGGATAGTCAGGCCCACCTGGTGCGTAAGGCACTCGCTTCTTTGAAGATCACAAGCGTGGTTCCAAATATAGTGACAGGTCTTTGCTACCAGGTTATTTCTAACCTCTTGTGAGGAGGTCAATGCCTTTTCAAACAGCTCAGAGGAATGATTTGGTTTTGACCCAAAAAGCCAATGTAGGTAATCTAGGCTAGTTGGTTTTAAGTAATATATTTACTGTTCAGTGCATAATGGGATAAAAAATATCTGCATACTCACAAAGCTAATCAAACTTAGAAGTGGTTCAGTCTTAGCTTTTAGCATATTGACAGAATTTACATTAGGGAAATTAGGGAAATACAGCTCTAATGTTTAGGAGACATGTTAGGTTCTTATTAGGACTATAGACAGATCCTATTAAGTATAGAATAGTGGGCAGGAATTATCATTCTAGTGATAGTTACTTGAAATGACTTGAATTAGTCATCTAACAAACAAACAGACAAACAAGCAAACAAACTACTCTCTGAAAAATTTATGGACCTTTATGGTTAAGCATGCCTGTAATTCCATTACTCAGGAGGCTGAGGCAGGAGGATTACTGCAAGTTCAAAACCAACCTGCGTTGCGGAGTGAAGTCAAGGCCAGGCTGGACTACATAGTGAAACTCTGTCTTAAAACACACAAAAAAACCTAAAAATCTTGAATAAATAAAAGTTGAAAAGGGGTAGGAATATAGCTCAATTGTAGGCCCTGGTGTTCAATCACCAATACTAAAAATAGTTTTAGAAGTGCAGCATCTTCAGTACTCACACAAATATACTCAAATTCAAAGACAAACTTTGGATGAGTTTTATTTATTTCTTCCTCTGTCAATCCATTTGTTATTTTATTAAATGATTTTTGAGAATCTCTTGTATGAGAGGCTTAATCATAGATATTCAGGAATGTACCAGGGAATAAATGCAAAACTATCTGTGCTCATGGAGCTTATGTTTATTGCATTAAGGAGATTGAAAGAACAAGTAAACAAATAAAATACACAGTGTGTCAGATGGTCCTAAATGTTGTGCAGAAAAATAAATGCAGGAAGGGAGGCAGGACATGGCCCACGGGGAGTAGATGTGGAGAAGGAGGTAGGATTTTAAACAGAATGATTAGGAAAGGTTGTACCATAGTGGAACTTTGTTAAGGGATGTATGATAGCTGTTTCCAGATGACTTTAATAATCTCCTTTCAGAAATAATTTGAGTACCCAAACTAGGAGAACATTGACCTAGTGGTTCTGTTGTTTGTGTGTCATACTTGAAATAAGATCGCGTAAGATATTCTAAGTGTAAGATCTTGTTTTTGTCTCTAAGACTGGTACCTTTGCCTCAAAAACCATGGCCCCTATACAGAATAAATTAAGAGTGACTATTTCTTCTCCAGTTACATGCTTGGTGTACAGGCTCCTCAGATGTTACTCCACAGTAGACTCACTGAATGAGTACCGTCATGCACACGGACATTGGTTCTTTTTCCCCATTCATTCGTTTGCTTACTTGCTGAAGCTGAGTGTGAGCCCATTGAAGGTATGGCTAGGGCAACAATTTGTTCATCTCAGCAGCCTCAATGCCAAATCTAGTGCCTGAATATGTCAGGTGCTCTGTGATCGCTAGTGGAATAAACAAAATTTGAAAGCAAAATGGATATGGACTTGAAATTCTTAAGGGATGAATCTAATGACCTCCTGTACCACTCGGTTGTCCAAAGTGAGTGAACACTCACCGCACGACAGTTACTCTGCTTCTGCAAGTCCTCCATGGAGCCAACACCAAGGACCTGCTCTATAAAATACAGTGACAGAGTCTCCCCGCAGCAGGGCGCTTTCAGTGTAAGCCACTGTGAGACTTCCTTCCCAGTCCCATTTTCCCATGACAGTGCTGTTAAACATGCAAGCTGTGGTCCCCACGTCCCTCCCACCTCTGCCATAGATAGTAACCTGGGTTATATCCCTTTTCTGATGTGGCATGGAAAAGTGGTGCTCTTCACACCAGATTTGAGACAAACTTAGAGTTTGATATCTACTCTTGGGGAGTCAGAAGAGAGAGAGGGGGAACCTAGAGGCTTTACTTTTTAGTGAAGTCCTGCTTCTAGGTCTTAATTATTGTGTATTTTGGGGGTAAACTGCCAAATCTCTATGAATTTTACAGGCTCATACCAGGAATAGTAATTACTACCTCACGGCACGGTAATGAAGGTCAAGTTGGATAATATATGTAAAGCATTTGTTATGGCTCCCAGAGCATAATCAGATCATTTGATAAACTATTGCTAGTATTTTCATCACTACTAATGTTACTATTAGTGAATTGAGGCAGATAGAATTTTCACTTCTATACATTTTTGTTTCAGTTGTTGAACATTTATATTATCAGAAAGGATAATACTTATTAATATGCTTGCATTTTAAAATATGTCTAAGTATACTTACAATAACCAGGTAACATTTAGAACATTCTTGGTTGCCTTAATCCTTCAGCATGTGAAAAAGTATAAGATTTTGTTTTTATAAACACACCAGAACCAAGTGTGACGGCACAAGTCTGTAGTCCCAGCTACCTAGGAAGCTAAGGCAGGAGGATCACAAGTTCAAGGTCGGCCTGGGTAACTTAGCAAGACTTGTCTCAAGCTGAAAGGGGGCTGAGAGTGTAGGTCAGTGGTTGAGCACTGGCCTAATGTATATAAGGGCCTCAATTCAACCCTCTAGTGCTGTAGATGCAAAGAAATCATTCTGCTGTGAAATAGGATGGCATGTAACCGGGACATCTCCATAGTTCCCAAATGCTAGAGCTGCTGAGGAACAGTTTAGCAAGCGTTTTGCCTTTGTACTGGTTGACATAATCTCTGTCCCTTTGATCGTTCTTTTCAGGAAAGAGGCAACTGATGGAAATCATTTTTTTCCAGGTAGGAAGGTAGTGCTTTAACGGAGTCTGAACTGTCATTCAGTAACTTTCTTTCTTATTTATTTAGAATTTTCTTGCAGTGCAATTAGGAACAGAGTCTACGACTAGGCAGGAGAATCACTGACTCACTCTGTGGTGGAGATGATCTGTCTGAAAATGTCTCCAGTGTTCTGACCGTGGTCAGCAGCCATGGGGTCCAGCAGCCTTGGGAAAGCAGCCACATTAGATGAACTGCTGGGCACTTGCATTGAGATGTTTGGTAGGAGTCTTTTTTCTCTTGTCATTGCTTCATCTATTTTGATTCTATTGCTTCCCTCACATAGGACACAGGTCATTTGTGGAACAGAATTCAGTGTCTGCACTATGGTATTTAAGGTCTGTTGGATCTACCTCCATATGTCTCTCTAGTTTCACTGCCCTCTACATTTTTTTCTATTGACTGCCCACAGCTTGCACTCCAGCCAGACTGTCTACTTAATGTTTCTGGAACATTCCCTGCTCCCCTTTCCTTTCTATTTCCATGCTTTTTTATTATATAATCTTCTCTTTGAAATTCTGTTTCTGGGCTCATCTCAGTTGTCATCTCAGATGCTCTTAATGCCATTCCTACTGACCCCTGTCAGAAATTCTGGTGGATTTTTCCACTGTCTCCCATCCCAACGTAATGTTCTTCTGGCACATAGTCTGAACTGCTGTGATCATTGCTTGGTCTTTTGACATTCACAGTGTGACTGGCACAATCTACTGCTTTCCGTATTGCACACACCACGAAAGTCTTACTAAATGATAGGCTTTACAGCCATATGCTTTTTTATATTGTTATTTATACTGTTATATATGTATTGTTTATGTATCCACCCCAACAGTAGATTATTCTTGCAAAAATAGTCATGTGAGACTTGCTTATTTAATTGCCTACCATAGGAACCTGAGCAGAGCAGGTTTGTCAGACAAAATACAGGATGATCAGTTAAGTTTCAGTATTTGGTAATCCACATTTTTCGTGTATATCCTAAATAATGACTGGGACATACTTATACTGAGAAAATTCGTTACTGTTTAAATTAAATTTACCTGAATATTCTGTATTTTTATGGTTAAATCTGTCAACTGTAAACCAAAAGAAGGGCGAAAGTCACCCAGATTAATGTGTAAGGAAATACCCAACAGAAATAGAAAGTAAACAGTAATTGGGTTTATGAAGAAGTTTGGACACTGTTATTTTTCTAGTGATATTAGAAAAAGAGCAAACTAGTACTGTTATCTTTTTACCCCTTATTTTGTTTTCAACAGATGACAATGGAGAGCTGAATAATAGTTACTTGCCAAGAATTGTTCTACTGATGCACCGATGGTATTTATCGTCCACTGAATTGGCCGAAAAACTTCTCTGCATATATCTTTTCAACTACTGTGTAATTTTTACAATCATAAATCAAGTTCTGTGTTTAGATAGAAAGTCTGTCCAAAGCCAGTAAGTTAAGATGAATAAACAGGCTTCAGTCTGTTGTCCAGCAATGTTGAGAATATGTAGCTGTCTAGACGAAACATCTGGGTGATACACCAAACAGCTGACTACCCACCGGATACCTTGGCTCTGCTTGAAAATAGTCACTAAGATGTGAAATGAAACAGAAGCCATAGCCAAGTGTTCCTAACTCGTCTTAAACATTTTGACTGTTATGACAATGAATGAATGTTTAGCACTGATTCAAACCTGATTTATTTCCTCTATGATAACAAAATCCTGGGTGTAGAGGACATAGCTGAGAAATACAGAGATGCCAGCCAAAATAATTTGCTCTGGCTTAGGTACAACCATCAACTTAGATTTTACATTATCACTTGTTGGCAGAAGCCAATGAACATTTTAGTAGGTTTATTGTAATTTGTGGTTTGATACTAATTTTAGATTTTCTTCTGAAATAAAAACAAAATACAAAAATCCACCTAGAACCAAAGATGTAAACTTGGTGGTAGAGAACTGGATTAGCATGAGCAAGGCCCTGGGTTTCATCCCTAGCACTAAAAAAGTGCTTTCAGCAACCCTCCACTTTGCTACATAACACAGTCCTGAAAAGCATTTGAAAGTGATATACCTGGTATGTCACTGATACAAATTTCCAAGGAGGTTTTATTCCCTGATATTTCATATTTGCTGTGCAGTCTGTAATGTTGGTTCCTGCAGTGTCTGCTCTATTCAAGCCCAGAGGACCTAAAGATGAGTGAGAAGCACCTGGGAAGCAGAAGGTTCAGTGAGGACCTGCCAGGGCTGCTGGAATGAACAGGGATGCCATCTGTTAAGCCCAAGCCTCTCCACTTCCTATGTCTTCCTTCACCTGCCTGCCCACAATCTCAGTGCAGAGAAGGATGTTAGAGAGGGTAAAGATGTCATCGCTCTAAACCAAAATCCTTGGAAGTGAGCAAGCTCCTAGTTCTCAAGAACCCAAGCATTCCTCACTTACTTGGTCTCCAGGGTGCCTACCATGTAGTAGGAGCTCCATTTTATTTAAAAAACTATCAATAAGCCAGACACGGATTAACTCCAGCACTTGGGAGGCTGAGGCAGGAGAACTGCCAAGAGTTCAAGGCCAGCCTGGGCTACGTAGTGAATTTAAGGCCAGCCTGAAAAACATAGAGAGACCCTATTTAAAAAAAAAAAAAAAGACTTAAGAATAAATAACATAACCTATATAGTAACACACCTAAAAGTGATATTTTCAGATAATAAAGAAATTAAAATACTTAATAAGTCACTAAATCCTAAATTTTAAATCTTCTTGGCTACAACAGTGCTTCTGGTGCTACCAATTCTAATTATTTGTATTTGATCATATATTTGTAATTGTAGCAGGCATTTAATTGGTTGGTCAGTGCTCAGGAAGGTAAAACAAACTTCATAAGTGGCTTACCTTCCAGACCAAAAATACATCCCAGAACACTAATTAATCAGGTTTTAATCGCTCACTATTGAAGTAGTCAAAGCCTATTTCTTTCCTCATTCAAGGAGTTATGTATACATGTTGACTATCTCTTCCCCAAAGTGCTTAGGACCACAGTGGTTTCAGATTTGGGATTTTTAAAGTTTTAGGATACACCAGGTATGGTGGTTGACACCTGTAATCCCAGCATTTGGGAGGCTGAAGGAGGGGATTGTCATGAGTTTGAGGCCAGCTGGACTATCGTTTGGACTACATAGCAAGACCCTGTGTCAAAAACAAACAAAGAGCTGGGCATGGTGGTGCATGCTTACAATTCCAACACTCAGGAGGTTGAGGCAGGAGAATCGCTGCAAGTTCAAGGCCAGCCTGGGCTACAAAGTGAGGTCCAGGACAGCCTGAACTGCATCATGAAAAAAACCCACAAAAACAAAAAGATCAAAAAAATTAGAATATTTGCATATATGTATTGAGAAATCTTAAGGATGGGACCCAAGTCCAGACAAAAATCTATCTATATTTCATATGTAAGTTGGGCATGTAGTCTGAAGATAATTTATATGCTATTTTTAGCACACTTGCATTTTAAGTATGATCTGTCACATAATGTCAGGTGTGGAATTTTCTACTCAAAGCCCTATCAGTGCTCAAAAAGTTTCAGAATTTAGGTCATTTTGGATTTTGGATTTTGGGATGAGAGAATGTCAGCCTATAACCCAAATGTCCCTAGTATGACCCCCCCTTGCTAGGAAGCTGTGAGTTGAAGAAACAGCTGTGGTGTACAAAGGCAACAAGGTGGGAGAACTTTTTCTTTAACTAGAGCACGTACCAGAATGCCAGTGGAGAAAGCTGCGGTGAGTTTCGGTTAAAGATCTGCTATTTCATAAGGTAAATGTATTTACGGGTTTAATTTCTTTGTAGGTACTGTTTCTGGGGTTGTTAACAATTTTCTTCTTCTGTAAGTGGTAGACCTAGTTTGACAATACTCCCCGCCCCCGCTTTACTGCCTATTAAAAATGGCCCTTTTTTCTTCTTGGGGGTAGCAGGGTAGTATTCACCTTGTAGACTATAGGTCAAAAGTGGTGACTACAATTAGGGAATGGAACCGGATTTTATGGAGGATGCAGTCAAGTTTTTAAACCTCCTCATCACATACATTCTCCCTAACATGCTGGGACTCGGGGGAAGGGTTTCTTCTCAGCTGTCATTCTACAGAGAGGCAGAAGCTCAGAGTTGGAGCGCTGGATCAGGTCCTTGACTGAAGGAGAGCAGGGAGTCTGCACTGATGGTTGGGGATGGGAGACACTAATTGGATTCTGCATGAAAAGTAGTCTGTACATGGGCCAGGGATTTAGCTCAGTGGCTTAAGCGCCTGCCTGGCAAGTGCGAGGTCATGAGTTCGATCCCGGGTACCAAAAAAAAAAAAAAAAAAAAGTAGTCTGTACAGTGGTAACTAGTTTCCATAGAAGCCCCACTTTGAAATCTTCCAGCTGTCAAATGTGCTGTATTCCTTTCAGGTACTGGATTCTGAAGTTTCCTGCAGAGTTTAATTTGGATCTTGGTTTGATTCGCATGATTGAGGAATTCCGGGAAGTAGCTAGTCAATTGGGATACGAAAAACACGTCAGCCTCATCGACATATCCAGCATGTAAGATGGCACAAACATCTTCCACACTTGATGGGTCTACAGCTCTGGGGCAGGATGAATCACCTGACCTGAATCTGTACATGTCCAGAGTTACGGTCTGGTTCATTGAGAACAGCCTTGCTGTGGGGAACACAGACATTCTGGTTACAACTCCACTCTCCAAGCTACAGTTTATTTGTAAAATGAAAAAGTGGATTTCTCATAGGCTTATGATAAGCTTCCAAAAAGCACATAAAATAGCATGTGGAAGCATTTGGCACATAATAAATTCTCAGTATTTAGTTACTGAATCTGAATTTAGTTGATACCTCCTATCCCTTGGTTTCTTAATGTGTGGTCTTCAGATCAGCAACATTGGCATCTTTGGAGTGTTCATTGGAATGAAAAATCTTGGGCCCCACCTGCTGAACTGCAATCTACACTTTTTTTGCTGACACTGGGGATTGAATCCAGGGCCTTCCCACTGCGCTACATCCCCTGGCCTCTTTATTTATTTATTTTTTAAATTTTGAGGCAGGGTCTTACTAAGTTGCCCAGGCTAGGCTTGAATTTACAGTCTTCTTGCTTCATCTCCTAGGGTACTGGGATTACAGGCATGCACCACCATGCCTGGCTGGAATCTATACGTTAATAAAGAGCGCCAGGTGATTTATACACTTATTCAAGTTTGAGAAGCCCTGTGCCATGGTGCTTCTGAGGTTGCCTGAGGTTATACAAATGTTGACGATAGTGGTACCCTGAACTGGTTTGTTCAATTATAAAAGAACTTAGTGATAGGTTTGTTTCATATGGCCTAGGTAACTTTACACAGGGAAAATTATTTCAAGAGCCTGTGTGATTATTCATCTTGAGAATAGATGTTCTTTTGTCTTAGGCACTCCTACCCTATTCTCTTTATGTGAAATACTTCTTCAACAGTGACTGATCAAGGAATCATCAGGGATGTTTGTTTAAATATATATCATTCAGGTTCATTCCTAGTAAATCAGAATCTCTGGCAGGGAGATCCAAAAATGTCTTTGTAACATTTTTTTCCCCCAGATAATTTATATTATGCCAAAGTATGAGAACCACAGCATAGCTTTCGGTGGTTTCTATATACCTTAAATCACCATCTGTAGGCTGCTGAACTTCCAAATTTATGTACCTATCCCTGACCTCTCCCTTATGATCCAGATCTTGCTTGGTCATAAGAGAAACCAACCAAGGACTCTGGGTGGATTAGAGCAAACTTACTCTGTCTGGAAAAACAACTCAGAGTTTATGTTCTGTTGGCAACGGGTCAGTGGTTTTCTCTTCCTATACAAAGGGCAGGGTGTGTATTTTGCATAAGCTCTTAGAAGAAGGTCAAGTGTTCCAGAGTCTATAGGTTAATGACATCCACCAAGTGAACGGGTTCAGCACACTGACCAGGGTCATTCTTCTTTTCCAGTCCTTCCTACGACTGGATGAGAAGAGTCACACAGAGGAAGAAGGTATCCAAGAAGGGCAAGGCCTGTCTGCTGTTTGACCATCTGGAGCCCATTGAATTGGCAGAGCACCTCACTTTTCTGGAGCATAAATCTTTTAGAAGGATCTCAGTAAGGAACTTAACATTTCTGCTTCCCAGGATAACAAGCACCATGCCAGCTTTCCCAAGAGCCACATTTTCATCCTCTGAAGTGTTGGCAGCCCCTGTCACTGTGCTCTGCTGGAAAAGTGCCCTTAATTCACAGAAACAATCCCTTTTAGCTAAAGATAAACATGATCCAGTCTTTATTTTATGGCTCTGGAGCTATGTTCCTGTCAGTATTTTCAATGTCTCCTTTCACAGGATTAAAGCATGGTTTTTCTAAATACTCAGTGGAGTTTTAACCATTCAAGATTGTCTTAGCGCCATTGACTTCTCCCAAGTGAACATACTCTACCGGGTCCTTTATTTGGAGGAAAAACATTTAAATTGTGATTTGTGTAAATACTTAGTGATGAGTATAGGTAGAAAACAGAAATTCTGTGTTTCAAGGAAAATCTCACTATCAGACTTTCCCAGTGTTACAGAGCCTGAATTAATTTTTGTTTCCTGCTCACCTTGAGAGGGCTTTGTTTCTTCTCTACATCCCCTTTCTTCCTTGACTGTGTCTCTTCTTAGTTGCCTTCCTTATGTTATCTACTTGTTCTGATAATCTTTCCACGCTGACTGATAATCAGATATTTGCTTTGCTTTGTTTCATCAAACTCTGGGGCAGTCACTCCTCTTCCTTTTCCAAGGTACCAAAAACTGGTTTATATTATTGCTTGCAAAGAACACCAACTAGATTAGACAGCATAAATTTCTAAGACTGGTCTTTCACTATGCAACTCTGGTTGGAGACAACTGTAATGATTTTCCAAAGCAGCGAATGGGAGAAAATCATCACATATGATAGAGAGATCATATTTATTTCAAGATGTCTGTGCTAAACTTTCTGAGAATATGTAATTCTGCTAGAGATGCCTTCCTTCATCTGATGCTTTTCTTATCTCATTTTTTATCTTGAAACAGTTTCACAAAATGCTTCTGATTTGAAGTTGTTATTTTTATATTTTTTTCATTTCCTATTCCTTAATGTATGCCATTATATCTCAAACTTTTTTGATCATTGGAATCACTAGTAGTGTATTAAAATGAAGATTCTTAGAGATATCAATCCCTTATATCCTGGGTGTTCCCTGGAACCAGCATTTTGACAAATGACCAAAGTGGATCTTATGATTCAGTAAATTTGGGAAATATGACCTTCAGTCTGACCCTTTTCTTCCTCCCCCCAGCACTGTGATAACGTGTGTTTGTGTGTATATGGAAGTGGTATTAGAAATGCAGCAAAATAGCTTGTTAAATACATTTAACTTGTAGGATATCACTGCAAATGGAATAAAAAATGTTATATTGCTATAAAGCACTGTTTCTTCTATGCAGCATTCTAATTTCTGACTTCGCAAAAGCTCCATTATAATTCAGAATCTCTGAATTTTCCTTTACTAGTTTACTGATTATCAAAGCTATGTCATCCATGGCTGCTTGGAGAATAATCCAACCTTGGAGAGATCTATTGCTTTATTTAATGGAATCTCTAAGTGGGTCCAGTTGATGGTTCTCAGCAAACCAAGCCCCCAGCAAAGGGCAGAAGTTATCACCAAGTTTATCAATGTTGCAAAGGTATGTCTGGTAATCAAATTGGGGCTCTTGGATTCTGGATATTCTTTCAATCTATTGAGAAAAGTCTTTGAGGAAATTTGGTGCTTGCAGTATAAGGACCATGAATGATTAAACTACTCATGGATAACTCATGAGCAAATCATAATTTTCTTCTGCAAAAAGATTGGTTTTGAAAAGTAATACTTAGCGTTTCTGTCAAAGAATTGATATATTTTTCTAATAGATTCTACTTGCACTTCATTTTAAGTAAATATGATTTTTTTACTATGTTTCTGTTATTTAAATTGTGTATGGATTTACCTGTGCCTCAGAAAGTTAAGAGACATTTAAAAATGCCTACAAATTATTAATGTTAAGATTTTTGTTGCAGAAGCTCCTTCAGCTCAAAAATTTCAACACCTTGATGGCGGTGGTGGGAGGTCTTAGTCACAGTTCCATTTCACGCCTCAAAGAGACCCATTCCCACCTTTCTTCAGAGGTCACAAAGGTATAGTGGATTTTGATCTTAACTGTAAGTAAACATTTGCAAATCGTTTAGGTATAGTGTATCCTCAACAGATATCACTCAGAATGGAAAAGTTTTCCTTTTAAACCAATCATGGCTGCCCCAGGGGAACAGATGGGAAGAGAACAGCCACACTAGCTGCGTCCACCTGGAAAAGCAGGTCAGAAGTGATGCTCAGTGTTCCGAGGAGAATCCTTTCACATGTGATTAACAAACTGCAGTTGTGAATAGTCAATAAATACTTATTTGGTACTTACTATGTGGTAGGCACTATGGTACATATGAAGGATACCAGATGAATTTTCAGAAATCACTCTTACTCTATCTCCCTGGAAATAGAGCCATTGAGTGGCCACTCTATCTATAACTCTGTGTTTGATACAGCAGAGGATACAAAGGAAGGGGAAGACATGCGTCTTGTATAGTAATACTCAGCTTTACAGCTGAGTTGTTAGAAATACATATAGTTTTCTGCAATATTTCTTTCTAAACCACATTCATAATTTTTCCCTTATTGAGCAAAAAGGAGCATTTTATCCTTATGAAATATTCCTTTATAAGGCTGTACTTTGCTGTATTGATAAGGACTTGATCAGCTTTAAGTTGAAAAAGAAAAAAGATAAACTGATTAAATAATAAGGAAACCTATTTTGTAACATACCTGAAAGTCCAGAGGCTGAGCAGGTTTAGGTATGGTCTGATCAGAGGCCTACTCAGTTCCTCTGCCTTCTCGGGATTTAATGTGGTTTTGTTTGCTTCCTCCTGATTGGGCTGTGTATGGCAATGGCAAAATCATACCTCCTTGTTCATGAAAGTTGGAGATAGGCAAAGCTTCTTGCTTCATCCCTGTCCTCATGTGACTAAAGAACTTCTTTTCAGACAGACTGGACCATCTCAGGTCCTATGTGTGGACCAGTGACAGTTGCCAGAGAAGTACAGTGTACTGATTGCTTTGATCGTATGTGACTGAACCAGTCACAAACCAGACGGATGGAGCGTCTGTAAATGGCAAATCAGAACCCATTCTTGGTCATGTGGATAGAAACAGCTCTGTCTAGGAGCTGTTTGGGGAACAGAAGACTGATCAAAATTGGGGTCTATCAGGAAGATCTGGTTGCTGTTAAACAACCACCAATGGCTTCTCCATATAAGGAAGAGAAAGTAAACCACAGAAGTATCATTGTTTGACCTCCAATTTTGCACTCATTCCAAGCACAATGGGACTCATTATGTGTTTTATTTTCTTTTAACTTTGTACTACATTCCAATTAAAAAGCAAAACAAATTTAAATGTTATAAAGAATAAGACTCTGACAGGAGCTCATAGAAACTTGGAATTATCAATGTGTCTTTCATACTTATTTATTTGAACTTCTTTTTCTTATAGAAAAGGAAATTGAGATCCAAAAACTGAATCAATTTTGTTCAACTTCACCCTTCTCGTTAGAGCAGAGTCCAAAAACCACAGCTGCCTCACATTTGAATGCAACTTTTCCTACTCTACAACATCACAGTACCCCAGATTCACCTTCAGTTATTATCTGGAGTGGAACTTTCTTGGAACAACTAGACATTTTAATAGGTCATATGCTTAAATTTGTGGACTGTAATATTTTAATGAATTACAAAACACTAAGTATACAGGGTGCCTTAGCATCCCAGCATCACTAGTGGGTAGGCAGAGGTGCAAGCTATTTCTGATTTGAGTGGAACAAGCTGTCCGTATCACAGCCAGACCTAGTACATTTTTCTAACTTGCTTTTTCTCAGTTAATATTTCCCTGCATCAATGTTGGTGCAATCGATACTTCTCTAGTAGCTGAGGAATTTCCTAGCCACACATTGCAGGCCCTAGGGGATGGGTAGAAGAGAAGACTGTTTGCAAATTCTACTTTTCCATCTGTTCCCAGAACTGGAATGAAATGACAGAACTGGTCTCCTCCAATGGCAATTATTGCAGTTACCGCAAGGCCTTTGCCGACTGTGATGGTTTCAAAATCCCCATCCTTGGAGTACACTTGAAAGACTTGATAGCGGTCCATGTCATTTTCCCAGACTGGATGGAGGAGAACAAAGTGAACATTGTGAAAATGCACCAGCTCTCCGTTACCCTGAGTGAACTGGTCGCCCTGCAGAACGCCTCTCACCACTTAGAGCCCAACATGGACTTGATCAACCTGCTCACTGTGAGTTCCAGGGGCTTACATTTGTGTTAAATAACCCTTCTGCACCTCACCTGCTGGGGAACATGAAGATGACATGCATGCCAGCCATTCACTTGGGGGGGGGGGATGACTTATGGGCCAGGAGATGAGTAGAAATCTCAGAAGATGAAGAAAAAGGAACTCTACACCTCTCACCCGAATGACTTGAGACTACGCTCTTGGCGCAAATCAAGTTCCTTTTGCGTGGAGAGGCCCAGTCTCTGCCCATGCACAACCGCCCCCCCCCCGAAGTTCCTAATGAGGCTCCTCAGTGGACCTCAACCCCTCACTCTCCCTCAGCACACTCAGCCACCCAGACACCTCCTTCTGCACACGCTCCAAACTTCTGCTTCTCTTTAACCTCATCGCACTGCTTTCATCAGAGCCCGCAGTGATGCACAGACCTCCTCTGTGACCTGCTGTCCCTCCCCCAACCTCCCCACGCCTCCAGCCTATAGTCCCCAGCCTGGCATTTGAGGACCTTCCGTGCAGCCCTGCTTGTCTTCACCCTCTCCTGACCTCGCCAGCTTTTGAGAAATGTTGGGCTTTGACTATTTCTACCATGAAATGCTGCCTGCTGCATCCTGGGCTTTGTATGTCCTTATAAAATCCTTCCTTCTCCACCCAGATAGCTGGTTCAAATTCAGAAGTCTCCTTTTAGAGCATTCTCTGTTTCCTCCAAAAAAGTCATGTGTTGGCCTTGGGCTTTGTGCTGTCTTTGACTACAGGAGGTGTTGCTTTGCCATCGTAGTTTTTCTGTTCATATCCCTGGTACATCACATGCCTGGCACTTTCCGTAGTACCCAGTGCATTAGGACCGCAGTAAGGTAGATGCTACTTTTAGGAGTGAGGCCAGACAGACAAAAGAACTTCATCTACCACTGGTGTTTGTTGGCATTCCTGGCACACTTGTTTGGCTGGTCTTCAGGTTCTAGAACTTTTAGAAACAGCAGGTATATGAAGGAGAACATATCCCTTGGTTTATTCTTTGTGGGGAAAAAGAAGCACCAACCACAATCACTCACTCTTCCTTAAACAAAGGACATACCACTTCCCTGTTTGGGTTTATAACACTGTGGCCCCCAAACTTGACTATGATATTGAACTGATTATTTTCCTTTCATGTCCCCTTAAAGAATAAACTACCCTTAAACTCTGACAGCCAAGTCACCTGGGGCTGTTGCATTAGAATAGGAGTGTGGTTCTGCCAATTCCACTGTTCCTAGACAATGGAATCTTTTACCAAAGAAGAGGCCCTTGGTGTAGGGAATAATGCTCATTGCACTGTTATCTTAAAGCATAGGTGTGTAACACACACAAAACACAGATCTTTTGGGGCCAAATTTGTATAACAAATAGAAAACACATAGACATTCTCTAACTGGTGGGGGGAACCAACTCACAGCACTCCAAGCACCTGCATTTATTAATCATTTGCTATGTAAATCTGTTTCCACGAATAAGTGACCAGAGTGGCAGTCCCCATTATACTGCAAACCACAGGCACGGGTGATGTCTGCAGACCAGTCCCAAGGTGTGCCTTGGTTTCAAGTGTCTGTGTCAGCCTGGGTCCTTGATGTCAAGCATAACCTCACAACGCAGGTGCCTAGATTTGGACAACACCCGATCAAAGGGAAGACTATAATGGAGTAGGAAAATTAATTTTGAATTATAAATTATAAATCAACTATCTGAAAAAATCAGATATTTAGAGAGGTACTGAGAATTGTGAATGAAATTTCAGGGATATAAATGGAAATCTTAAAATCCAGAAATAAAAGCAGAGACATTTTCCCGCTCTCCTTTTTTTTAGACAAGTTCTTACTACTTGAATTCACCCTAAGGCTGTCCTCAAATTCTCAATCCTCCTGCCTCAGCCTCCCAAGAGCTAGGACTACGGGCATGCACCACCATGCCCAGCCCTAATTTCTTTTGATGGAAAGAAAAGCAAAAAGGAAAAGGTTGCCAGAATCCCGATGCTTTTTCTCTGTCTCTTAGAGATACTGAAAATCTTATGTATTTGTGATGCATAGCTGATTACATTCCTCTTGAGGGTTTGATTCATACACATATCACATCTTGATCATTTTTCTTCCAGGTCCCCCCACCCTCTCCCTCCTTCCCCAGACACCCCACCCATCACTACAGAGTCCACCTATCTGTTTTTTAACATGGCTCTTTTATTTTGTTTTTAAATTATTTATATTTTGAGTCTCTCAGATTAGAGAAACTATATAAGATTTAACCTTTTGTGACTGACAGTTCACTTAGTACCATGGCCTTAAGGGTCATCTATTTTCCTCCAAATGATTCAACTTTATCCTTCTTTATGACTGAGTAGTACTCCATTGCATATGACACCGTATTTTCTTTATTCATGAATTTGTGGATATGCATATAGGCCTCTTCTGTGATTTAGCTATTTTGAGTTACGTTGCTTTAAACGTGGGTACACATGTATATTAGGACTTGAGCTCTTCACAAAGATACCTAGGAAAGGAATTTCTATTTTTAGTTTTTTGAGAAATCTCCATACTGATTTCCATACTAGTGTACTAATTTATATTCTCACCAACAAAATCAGAAGGGTTCTTTTTTCCCCACAGCCTCCCCAGCATTTATTGAAGGCTGGCCTTGAACTCATGGCAATCCTCCTAGCTCAGCTTCCTAACTGCTGGGATTACAGCAATAGTTATTTTTGAGTCCTTGACAATGGTCATTCCTACTGGAGTAAGGTGGAATCTCAGTGTTGTTTTGATTTGCATTTCTCTAATGCCCAAAAATGCTGAATATTTTTTCATGTATTTATTGATCATTTGTATTTCTTTTTCTGAAAAGTGTCTATTCATTTCAGTTGTGTTTGGTTGGATCTTTTATTTTGAGGTGCCTAATTTTTTTTTAGTTTTTTATATATATCTAGATATTTTTCCTCTGTCTGAGGTGTAGCTGGTAAAAATTTTTTTCCTGTTGCGTAGGTTGCCTTTTCACTATGTTGATGTCCTTTATTGTGCAGAAGCTTTTTAATTTGATGTAGTTCCATTGTTGATTCTTGGTATAATTTGTTGCTAAGCCCCATAGCACAAGGTTGCCTATCATAGTGTGGAGGCCCAGTCCTAAATGGATGGTCTTGCTTTTCGCCCCGCCTCTGAAGTTATTCACTTTGCTAGCTAGCCCTGCCTCTGACCTTTTCATAAGGGCTCTGTGCTTGATCAGGAGGTGTCTCCCATTGCCAAACTGCTGTGACTCCAGAAGTAAGGATTCGTGGAACTCTGAAAACAGGGAATGACTTATAGTCCTGGCCCATTGGCTCTTGAGAACACCAGTCACGGGGCATCAAATCGGTTACTCCTCCAAGCCAGGAGCCTTCCTCGCTCCTCACCGAGGAGGAGTTCAGTGCACGGCTAGATGCACCCACTCTTCTTGGCCCTAGGGAGCTCACTCCTGACTGAGAGGTCTGAGACGTCTGCCACATGTTTCTCTTCCATTCCTCATTCAGTCCAGTGACCATTTCATGAAATACGTGCATATTCAGATTAGAACCACGTGATGGATTACAGCTGCCTAAATGCCCACGAGCATATCTGTGGGGTCCCAACACTCCAAATCAAAGTTTTGCCTCAAGTGATTGTTTTCATCTAAACATGCCCTGAGGTACAGTAACCAATATATGACTGAGAGACCTGAAGGATAGAAAATGAGAACTCTTAAATTGAACATCAGTTATTAAGGGCTACTCTGCAGTAGGCTGTCCAGCAAAGCTTGAATTTTCTTTAATAACTGTTGCTGGGCATGGTGGCACATGCCTGGAATTTCAATACTCTAGAAGGCTGAGACAGGAAGATTGCAAATTTGAGTCCAGCCTGGGCTCAAATGAGACTGTCTCAAAATTTGAAAAGGGGTGGAGATGTAGCTCAATGCAAAGGCCTAGGTTCAATCCCCAGTACTACCAAAAACAAAAATAAAAACTGATTACACAGCACTTTTCACATACATTTCTTTGATACATTCTCACAACTGTCCTTAATGCAACCTGGGCTGGGCAGTAAGCATAGACCCATCCTGCCCTCTCTTTCTTACAAAAGAACCTGAGATTCATAAAGGGCAAAAGGCTTGCAAATGAGAAGCTTCTGTACCCCAGCTTGGGGCCATTTCTCCCCTGTGTGTTGTGTTAGTCAGCTTTCTGTCGCTACAATGAATATCTGAGATAAATAGACTTATAAAGAGAAAAGGTTTCCCAGCACTCTAGGAGGCCGATCCAGGAGGATTGCAGGTTTGAGCCCAGCCTGGACCACTTAGTGATTTAATGAGACCCTACCTCAGAGACAGAGGGAAAAAGAAAGAGGGAGAGGAGTGGAAGAGGGAGAAAGAGAGAGAGAGATTTTCTTTTAGCTCATTGTTTGAAAGGTTCTGGCCCATGGTTGATTGCCCTATTTGTTTTGGTCCGATGGGGCAACAGCACATGACAGAGAAAAGATTTGGATCTCATATCTGAGAAGCAAAGAGAGGAAGGAATAGGAGGTGTTGGTGGCCTCACAATTCCTTTTAAGGGTGCGTTCCAGCCTTAGAGATCCCCAAGCCTTAGAGTTTCCACGATGTCACAATAGCACACTTGGGCCTTTGGGGGACGTTTAAGATTCAAACTAGCTGGGGGTGGTGGTGCACACCTGTAATCCCAGCACTCCAAGAGCCTGAGACGGGGGATTGCAAGGTTACTGGGCAATTTAATGACTTAGCAAGACCTTGTGTCAAAGTAATAAAAACTTTTAAAGGGTTGGGGATGTAACACACACAAAGATACAAACTATAGCAGGTGGTTTGCTTTGAATGAACACTTTATTTCTAATGTAGATATATCACTAACATCTAATTCACTTTACTTCACATCTGTGCAAAATAACACCCCTTTACCTCTTGCCTCACATGGTGATACCTGTAATTACAACACTTGGGGAAGCTGCAGCAGGAGGACTGCAAGTCTGAGCCCAATCTGAGCAAGTTAACAAGTTAGCGAGACCCTGTCTCAAAATAAAAAATAAACAAATGGACTGGGAATACAGCTCAGCACGAAGACCCCGTGCTCAGGCCCCAGGGCCGCGGTGATAATAACAGTAAGGCCTCTCTCCACCCTGCGTCATGGGTGTGTAGTGGAAGAATTAGAGGACGGGATTTAAGAGGCAGGACTGTATCACCTTTATCACTGTGTCCTTGGTACTCTGCACAGCACAGGGTATGCGATGCAGGAGGACCACACCCCAGGGTGTTGGACTTGGGTAGTTCCTTCTTTCAGGGACCATCTGGAACCAGGAGCTTTGAAAACTGAGGCTCTGTTTCATGATATACAAAACAGTATCATTCTTTTCAGAGTATTTTTAACCTGATCCGTTACTTTTACTGCTCTGAGTATATGCAAATAACTGGAAAGCCCCTGTATTTTTAGTCTCATTTTTTAAAAAAAAGAGAGAAGAAGAGTTGCAAAAATAATGAGTGGAGTGAGTTTGATACCCGAGTATATTTTATTGTACAATAAACATTTTGGCCAAAGGGAATCCTACCATGAAGACTAAATCTGGAACCATCTTTACTGAAAGGATTGGCCAATCAATGTAACCACCGTGGTCTGAGACAGTGGACCAGAACATTTTTGGAAGCAACCAGCATCAGCAAATATGCCTGAACCACAGTAAACCCTGCCCCAGTATTAAAAGTGCACGTAGAGCATGGATCAGGTCGCTCTTTGGGTAGGTCCTGAAGTCCAAAGGTCTGAGGCAGGAGGTGGGATTGTGGGTGGCAAAGCAGGAGGGCAGTGGGAGCCCCAAATGCAGCTTCTATTCACACGTTTGGCCTGGCCTTTGGCTGCTGCACTCACTGGAAACAAACCCCGAAGTTGTGACCTTGTAAGCAACCCAACCGAGTCAGACGCATTTAGTTCATTTATTCATTTAATCTTTACCACACTCATGGGAGGGAGGTATTATTAATCATTCCCATTTTACAGATCAGGAGACTGAAACTCAGGGAGGTTAACCACCTGTCTCTGTTCATGCCACTACTAAGAAGAAAACAAACTTATGGAGAAGTTAAAAACATTTCCGTGTCTAGGGGTCCCCTGCCCAGTTGACATGGAAAATACCCAAGAGGGCTTTTGTGTCTTCTGTGAGAGCATCTCCTGACTTGGTGTGCAGCTTGTCTGGGTTTCTGACTGGGTGCTTCTGTCATCTCATCAGCAGATGCAGGTGCCACACTGTCACCTAGGACTTGGAGGCTGAGTCAGGAAGCAAGGATTATGCCCCTCAAGGTTGAGATTAACTCCTGATAGCAGGAACTCTGAAGAGAGAAGTCACTTGACTTTCTCTCTTTGTTTATGTAACCCTTAAACTGTAAGCCTGCAAGCTGGGATGAGGCACCAGGTATGGGGAAGACCTACGTGAGGCTTCAAACTCAACAGAGTCATCTTTTGGGGGAATTCAACAAATGGTGGACAACTGCCTAGGGAGCGGGTGTCAGATCCCATTTCTCACCAATTTCCCTTACTATGGAGCTAGGAGGAAAGATCTCTCAGTTAACTGTACCCACATACTCTTTTTTCCAAACAATATCTTGTAGTACCATTGTAGTATCTCAACTAAAACATTCCTTTTGAGTTGGGCTTTGTGACACACACCTGTGATCCCAGCTACTTGGGAGAGTGAGGCAGGAGGATCATACATTCAAACTCAGCTTGGGCAACTCAGTGGGAAAGACTGAGTCAGCCACCCCTGTCTCAAAATAAAAAGGACCAGGGATGCAGCCCAGTGGTAGAGCACTTGCCTAGCACACAGCAGGCCCTGTATTTAGTCTCTAGCGTGAGGGGAGAAATCCCGTCATGCACCCTACCTCACTTCCTTACGTGACGGGCTGGCTCCTAAATCCAGTATTTGAATGTAGAATCTTGGCTCCTACACATTTACTGTGCTGCCTCCCTGCAGGATTCCTGTAGCATTTAGACTGGGGCAATAACCTCACCTGTGAAGTTTTTGCTGTGGACATACCTTTTTGTGCTTTAAATCTTCCTTACCCAAATAAACTGCCAGGGTCTTCGGGGCAGGAAACAATTTTACAGTATTTTGTCTCACCAGGACTTAATGCGGTGTCCTAAAATAATAGAAATTAAGTTTTTTTCT
The DNA here is from genome assembly GCA_004027295.1 of Dolichotis patagonum. NCBI lineage: Eukaryota > Metazoa > Chordata > Mammalia > Rodentia > Caviidae > Dolichotis > Dolichotis patagonum. The sequence goes on from PVJX010000115.1 coordinate 48,698, forward strand.
TTATTTCCACAGTTCTTTAATCTAACCTCAAAGGCAGCATTTATTACATTTAGTTCCTAAGCTATACAGCTGTCCTTGCCTTGAGCCTGAAAAATCTCAAGTATCCTTTGTCTGTGACTCACAACTTAGCACTTAGGGGCATCGTGGCAAACAGCTGTACTCCCAGCACTAGGGAGGCTGAGGTAGGAAGATCACTATGAGGTGAATTCAAGGCCAGCCTGTGCTATACAGTGAGACCCTGACTGAAAAAAAAAAAGAACTTAGCACTGAGGAGCTGCTCCATAAATGTGAAGGAACTGGGTGATGGTTCTTAGTGATGCTAATGATCACAGCAGGATTTTCTGTTTCCTTGTTGTACATTTCATTTTCTACCTCTGTGTACTATATTTTTATTGTTCTGTGTTCACTTGAATTATTGAACATTGGATTTAAATGTTGAATTTAAAACGTATTTCAGCAATGTACATAGAAAAGCATGATCCAACACAGTTACTTATCCTTTTTAATTTCATCGTAGCTGTCTCTGGACCTCTATCACACAGAAGATGATATTTATAAACTGTCACTGGTGCTGGAGCCTAGAAATTCTAAATCGGTGGGTATTGTTTTCTCTCTAAGGATCAGTTCTAAACGCTGTTAGTTTTCCCTTATAGTAAGAAGCGGTTACAATGGTACTTCGTGTTCTAAAGATTGAAGCTTGAATATAGATTTTTAAAAATCTGTATTATTCCCGCTTTATCAGTGGAACAGCTTAAACTTTGGAAGCTTGAGAATTATTTCTTCATATAAGACAGTAAAAAAGAGAAAGCACATTATTTCCATTACTGTTTCATTACTGGGCTTCTATTTCTTGTGTCCTCTGTAACACAACTACATACAGACCTCTCCTTAAAAAAGAATTAGCTTAAAGATGAGTTATAATTTTCAGGCTTTGTAAACACACACACACACACACACACACTCTCTCTCTCTCTCTCTCTCTGCTCACCATAAAATTAGATTTACTAAATTTCAGATAATCTGACCATAATTCTCAAATCTCTTTCAGTGTTTAATTTGGCTTAGAATTTCCATGTCACACTGGACAGCGTCTCATTTAACTGACTGACTCTTAGTAAATAATGAGATTGAGACAATGTATGGGTAATAGAGGGCTGTAGTAAATGTATGGCTAAATTTTAGGTGTTTTGCTCTAACTTACAAAAATGCCCGGTCTGGGGAGGACTGAGCATGCCTGTAAACAGCACTCTAGGAGCCTGGAGCTGGAGGATTACACATTCAAGCCCCCGCCAGAGCAATTTAGTGACTTAGGGAAACCCTGTCTCAAAATAAAAACTATAAAAAGGGCTGGGGATGTGGCTTAGGATGAAGCCATCGGTCCAATACCCAGTACTATAAAGGAAGAGAAAAAAAGGGTAAGAAAGAAACATAGAAAAAAGAAACCAGAGTGATTTTAAAATTCACAATGAAGGTATGATTTGCATGTTGACGGGAAGAATAAAAATGTCTCTGCTCCTGCGAGATCAGTTTTCTTGCAAAGCGCTGAGGCACTGACTCCTCGCCGCTGAACGGCGCAGCTCCGGGGCAGCAGCTCCAGCTGAGTCTATTAATACCTCCCGCGCTTGTGCACCTGGGGCTGCAGCAGCAGGGCGCCGCTGTAGTGTGCACCACCGCATCTCAGCCCCTAGGGCTGAACCCCAGGGCAGCTGGCTCCGCCCGGGTCCCCGCCACCTCCCCCAGGGACTGTGCACAGCAGAGCCCCAGGGGCAGGCGCGGCTCAGCAAAGTCTGCCTTCTCCAGGCTACTCAAGTTAGCATGACTAAGAGATCTCGAAAGCAAGCCACAGCTGTGGGGAAAGGGCTTTTGCCCACCTCACCCCGCCCCCCAGCACTGTGTCAAGTTGCACCGCGCCTGCGTGCGCAGGGATTGGGGGGTGGGGTGGGGGGTGGTGATCATTGAGGCCGCCAGGCCTGGCCTGGCCGGGCGGGTGTGGGGCCTAGGGTGGGGAGAGCAGCGCTGACCCGCTGTCCTAGGAGCGCGGAGGCCGGGCCTGAGAAGTGCAGGAGTCTCTCTGGGGTCCCACAGCCAGTAAGTCACCCCGCAGCTGCAGGCTCAGGCTTGGCTTCGACGCCTGTGCGTTTCCCACCATCCTTCCTATCAGAGCAGGATCCAAAGGCCGCTTTGGCATAATCCCGTGCCTCGTGCCCCTTTTAGATGTATTTCAGTTTGTTTTTAGGATAAAGTTTTGCCAGCCTTGGGAGTTTCATCAAACACAGAAACGTCACATAATTTGTTGTATGGGTAGACGTTTTCAAAGCCCCTGCCAAGTGATAAAATGCTGTGATACTATGCAAATACTTTCCCTAACCTCTGTCTTTTCTCCAAGTGCAGCACCGTCCTATTCCATGTGTGTGATAGGTGCAGAACGGTTTCCAGACAGGATTCTTTTACTAGAAACCCGTGTCCTAATGTGCTCGAGGTTGGCTTTGGTGACCTAACCTGCACGGTCTCAGAGTTACCCCCTTTGTTCAGAGTGTCTCACTGGTTGCTGTGGTTTACTTAGTGTCTCAATGGTTTTTTGTGGTACCCTTGAACCAAAACAAAACAAAACAAAACAAAACAATACACTCAACTTAGTTCCTGTCTCAAAAAATAAAGAAAGGGTTAAGGAGAATAAGAAAGGGTTCAGGAGGATGTAGCTTCGTTCCAAGGCCCTGTGTTCCGTTCCCAGGACCACATACTCATCAGAACAGAAAAGGAAATGCTCAGCAGTTCCACTTATAGAATAGTTAGGTCCACAGAAGTTAATGAACATTGTGTCCTAACAGTTCAGAAAAACAATCGTACGCTTACATGGAAAGGTGACAACTCGTATTGCTGTTTCATTCTTACCCACTGTTACTAATGGATGTGGGTACATACCTGTTGAACATTGTAGGATCTCTTAAGTCTTGGAATTAGATTGGCTGCCCTTATTTTTTGTTTCATATTGTTTTTTTTTTTTTTCATAGAGATACTGTATTATTGAAAGATATTTAAGCCAGGTGTAGTGGTACATGCCTAGCTATAATCTCAATACTCTGGGAGACTGAGGCAGCAAAATTGCAAGTTCAAGTCAAGCCTGGGTACTTTAGCAACTTAGCAAGACCACGTCTCAAAAATATAAAAAAGGCTGGGAATATAGCTCATGGAGAAGGTTCTGAATTCAATCCCCAGTTTTGCAAATAAATAAGTAAATAAATAAAATAAGTAAAGCTATTTAATATGATCTAATGGGTGAACTGTCCACTATTTCAGAGTGGTAGTTCTTGTGATGTCTATATTAAGGGTAACCATATTTCACTTGGAAATTTGAGATATCTTTTCGTGCCCTCTGAATTTACTGCGGTGTTGAAGCACACATTGCTGTACAGTTTGGGAACTCGAGTATATCCTTTTACCAGACTGATTAGTTGAAAATATTTTTTTTTCTTTTTCCTTTTTTGGTACCAGGGATCAAACTCAGGATCTCGTGCTTGCCAGACAGGTGCTTGTGCTGCTGAGCTAAACCCAGGGCCCTTAGCTGAAAATATTGATTCAAAGAGCCATAGAGTACGTGTGCGTGTTTGTGTGTGTGTGTGTGTGTGTGTAATTCAGTGTGCGGGTGAACATATGTAAATGGTAGATCATTTTTAGCCCTGTTGGTAGCTCAGAGAGTGCCAGTAACACGCACCTCCCAACATTGTCAGGGGTTAGAGGAGTACAGTTACTTCCTAATTCCACTTACAAAGTGTTAATTCCCGGTTCATTATTGGATAACCTTCTTGTGTAGGTCTGCATGTGTTTACCAGGGTAATTATGGACAGGGAGGGACAGACAGGTAATTATGAGGCAGGGAGGAGGATACCCACCCCGCAGCAGGCTCAGCTGCTCCCCTGATGGGATGGATGGCGTGTCATGATTGTGGCATGCATTTTTGCCACTGTATTCCCTACAGTATTAAATGAAAAGGCCTTGTACCATGGACAACCTGGTGGGAAAATATGCAGAAAGAAAGTACTCCAGGAGGAGCAGGGAGGCTAAAGACTCACTCAGCAGGCATCAAGTGCATTGACCGAGGTGTAGACCAGAGGATGTGCACTTGGCCGTGCCCTGGTGCCCATTTATTACAAGCACCTGTGGGTGCAGATGTATTCCTAACATTGTGTAGTAAATAGCTAGATGATTGGTCTCTATATATTTTATATCATACAAAATCACCATAGCGGACTGTTTTATAGGGATCCAGAATGATTTTAGTTCATTGTGTGAAATGAAATGAGCCAGACTCAAAAAGACCAGTTTTACATGTTTTCCCCAATATGCATAGTCTAGGACAAAACAAAGATGGCCTGAAAGTAGGAAGACTGTTATTAGACAAGAGGACAAGAATAAGGGGGAGAGGGAGGGAGGGTAATCAAGGGGATAGGTGTGATCAAAGCATGTCATATGCATGTATAAAAAATAATAATCATAAAAAGAATGATTTAGTGATATTTGGAGAACTTGGGTTGGATATTTGGATGAGCAGGGAATACTTTATTTTTCTGCATATAAAGATAGTGGAACTCCTAAATGTGATAATTACAGCATTCTAGGAGACTAAGGCAGGTGGGTCACAAATTCTAGCCTGGGCAACTTTGCAAAACTTTGTCTCAAAATAAAAAAAGGCTGGGGATATAGCTCATGGTGAAAGTCCTGGTTTTGATCCTCAGACTCACATAGGAAAAACAAAAACAAAAATAACCGTAGGTTACTACGAAACAAAATGGGCTATCTGAATATGTTTTGAGTTACAGATTAGATTCCATTCACAGAAGATGGTTGTTTAATGAACAGTTTAGTGCTGCATGAATGTAAATTCTTGCAGGTATTATTAATGTACAAATTGTCTTTCTCCTTGTTCCTAGTCCTACTCGCATAAGGCTTAGCTGAACTGAGAATTTCATGTATTTTCTTTTAGCAGCCTACCTCCCCTACGACACCCACCAAGCCTGTGGTGCCCCTGGACTGGGCATCTGGGGTGATGCCAAAGCCAGACCCCACCATCATCAACAAGCACATAAGGAAATTAGTTGAGGTATGTAATTGAGGGAGACTACACAGCACTAGGAGACACTCTTCTCTTTCCAGAATGTTCTGTGATTATCCAGAGTTAGATTTCATGGGCCACATGAAGCCCATGAAATCAGCTCTGTGGCAGTGGGAAAAATTGAGCCTTTGGGGGAGAATCTATCAAAAAGCCCTGCTCCCTGTCTTAGCACTGTGTTATTTGCTCACATATTCTAAACTACTTCTACTTCCTGTCTTCCTTGCCACCAACTTGATGTACTTTTGCAGAATTAGAATCACTCATGAAAGCCCATGTGTCACAATGATATGCCACAAAACTTAGTTACTTGAGGGCAGGAATCTATCCTGTGAGTTGGATGGTTTTACTTGCTGTATATTTTCAGGGTTCTGTAACATGGAAGTACAATATGATTCAGGTCAGAAAAAAGTCACCTAATGTAGGACGAGGCTCCGTTAGAGTTTTTCACGTAGGAAGAAGTGTGGAAGCACTAGTGTGGGGAGGATGAATACATCTCAGGCACTGGAAATTGTGATCCTGGATTTCACCTCACTAATGGGTCAGCATTAGTATCTCTGATACAGGAGGATTGAGTCTGTGGGCTTTTTGCAGGGAAAGAATGTTTTTTTAAGAGAGAGAGAGAGAGAGAGAAAGGAAAGAAAGAAAGAAAGTCCGTCCTATATCTTGGATTACTCAGGAAACTGTGAGGCACTGAAAAAAAGCTTTATGGACTGCATGAGGCAGGAAGAAGAGTGGTGGGGAGGGGGTTTTGGCTGAGGGAAGGGGCTGAGAAGGCCCTCAAGTCCAGTGGAGGCCTTGAGGTGATGCGGTATTAACTGAACCAGTTTGCTGCCAGGGCAGGTGAGGCCAGCGTGTGCCTGAGGTTCCCTGGAAAGGCTGGCTATTCCCCTCACCTACCTGATCCAAGGATACCTAGTGCCTCATATCCTAGGAAATTAGCACTTAGTTTAATATTTTCCAGCCTGACAGATTTTTTAAAAAAATCTCTCTGCATTTCTGTACTTATAAAGAGAGTTGGGTACCTATCCATGGGTGGATTGACCATTTGCCTTTTTACTTTAATGATTGCTTGTTTTACTTTTGTGTCTTTGCTCTGTCATGTTGCAAATAATTCCGTGTTATTTTTCTTTAAATGTATTAATCGAGTTTTTTTTGTTTTGTATATTTTGTATTTTATTATAACAATATTTTTATATCTTCTGACTTTAATACCATGCTAAGACAAACCTCTCCCACTCAAAGATTTCGAAACATAAATGAGATTTTCATCTTACTTCTGTTATTTTTTGGCTTTATTATTTTTTACATTAAAATATTTACTGCATATAGACTTTAGCTTGGGGACAGTTTATTTATAAGATTATTAGCCATTTCATTTAACAGCAATTATTGGATAATCCATAATTGGCCTGTGAATTTTCAAAAATACTGTTTGATATTATGAGGATGTCTTTCAAGACTCTACTCTCTGTAGTAAGTTGTAGTATGCTGTTTTGATAAATACAGCTTTATAAAATGGTTTGTTTTCGAAAGGGCATGTTTTTTCTCATTGTATCTCATTTTAAATAATTTTAGACTATTAAAAATTCATTTCTATTTGAACTTTAGATATAGCATGTTCAGTTAAGACAAATTCCTTCTCTTAAAATAGGTAGGTAGGTAGATGAATAGATGGGAAGAGAGATAGGTAGATAAAAACTTAAAAATTCTCACTGGGATTTTGATTGGAATTGCATGAACATATGCTTCCAATATTTGAGATAATTTAACATTTAAGCTTGACTTTCTTTCATCATGGTATTAATTCCTCAAGACTGACTCCTACTCAACCCCGAGGTCTTGGTTTAGACTTTGTTTTCTCTGAGAATCTTTCTTCATCTACGTTCTCTGCTTCATGGTGCTATGTTTCTATCCTCTGAACATCACTTATCCTTTCGTACTACAAAGGCTTCTGGATTTAGTTATAGATTCTAAGCTCCTTGCTAGAAAGGACAATATACTACCATTGCTTTCATAATAACAAGTTCAGAGCCTGGCTCATAAATCATCATTCAATAAGTGCTTGTCTTACTTTTGCAGTCTGTGTTTAGAAACTATGATCATGACCACGATGGGTACATCTCCCAAGAGGACTTTGAAAGTATAGCTGCCAATTTTCCCTTCCTGGATTCCTTCTGTGTGCTAGACAAAGATCAGTAAGTTTTAATTTTGTTATATTATATTTTAATAATACTGTTTTAAAGCAAAACATCATCAGAGCAAAAAATTACCTGTAATTTGCAACTTGATGGCTTCCGCCTTAGTGCTTTGATGAAGCAAATCTAACTTTTCACTACTTTTCTTGGTGTCTGTGAATGAGCCTGCTTGGATGGAACCATGGGAAGGACCACAATATCAGTGTTGAAAACAAAAGAATCCACTTACACATTAGCCCCACTCTCCATTTCCCCCCATTATTTCTACTGCTGAGCTATCAAAAAGGAGTGGAGGGGAAATGGGGTGAGATCTAGTTTGGGAAAGTCCTGTGCACTGGTGGACCTTAAACTCATGGAAGAGGATTTCTTATGTTATTTATTTTTTATTTTAGATGATTTATGATCTTGGTAAATGCAGATGATAGCTGTTAATAGCCAAGAAGCATCTGTACTTTATTTCAGTTGATCAAATGTTATCTTAATATGCAAGTGAAAATTTTTTCTTGACCTTCAAATGAGTCCTGAAAATTTTAACAGCTTTAAAGGCTAAGGTTCAATTCACTTAAAAAATGACCATTTAAAAATAATTACTGAGAAAGCCTGACATTAATAACTGGATTAAATTTTACTTGTGTCACATTAGTTCTTAAGTGAAAGACTCATCTGTAATGAAATGATGAATTTTGTTAATGAAGTATTCAAATTAAGTCACATTAGACACTTCTAATATTTTTATTGGCATGACAGTTTTTTTTAAAAGAAATCTGTTAAGTCATTCAGCACACCAGTTAAAGCTTTGACACACACACCCAACTATTTAAAATCTTAAATTTGTATTCATTGTATACCCCAAGCAAAGAATACTTTAAAATTAAATTATATGAGTAGAAACAAATTCCCTCTGCAAAGTAAAATTTAAGTGACCTGCCAACTATCTATTTCTTTCCTTAGTTTGTTACTGTAGGAAATGTATTAAAATGTAAGTAGGACATGGATTTAAAGTCACTTTGTCATTTTCATTTATTTTCTCTGCTTGTTCTATGGACAATGTATTCTCTAAGGTACTGTTTTCCAAACTACGTTACACAGAAAGGCATTAACTAGTCAAATGTGGGAAACGCAATGAAATCTAATAGGTGGAGGTGTTTTATTACATGAATTCCTCCAGCTTCTAATAGGCCACACACAATGTGTTGTGTTCGCTCAGAGCGTGATGGGTTAACTCGCTGTTTCACAAATCCGTTTGTATTTTATTAATCAAAGAAGTCTCTCCTCATCCCCTATTTACATCTCAAGGATCTGCTTTTCCTCAAAATGCTCTTAGGTATCTCTGCCCTAGGGCGCTCATGGCAAACCTTTTCCAGACCGAGTGCCCAAATGGCAACCTAAAACGATCTTTATTGCAGACTGCCAGCAGTGCAGTGAAGCCTGAATACTGAGGTTACTTTAGAAAAAACAACTGTTATCTGATGCTTGGCTGCGGGGTGACTTGGCCGGGTGCAGTGGAGAGGACTGTGTGTGCCTGCTGTGGCACACGTGCCGTAGGTTTGCTGTCCCTGCCCTAAGGGTGAGCTAACTGGTTTGTTTTGTTTTCAGTACTGGAGATTTCCCTTTTCCACTGAGCTACATCCCCAACACTTTTATTTTTATGTTTAATTTTGAGACAGGGCTTGCTAAGTTGCCCACTCTGGGCTTAAACTTGGAATCCTCTTGCCTCAGCCTCCTGAGTAGCAGGAATTAGAGGCATGTACCATGCCCAGTGGATACTTACTTTGGATCTGGCTCTCGTGAAAGACCCCATGGAGAAAAGTCATAGGTTTTAAGCCATGTAGGGAGGTTTCTGTGACCAAATAAAACTTTGCCATTCATTCAACTCGAAATCCTTTTAGATTTTACTTTAAGACTAGAGATGGTCTATCTCTTGAGTTATCAGAATGCAACTAGGATGGGTGTAAACACAAAGGATTCTGTAAGTCAATGCTGGGCTTCACTGAGTATGATGGCCCACATCTGTAATCCCAGAACTCAGGGGACTGAGGCAGAAAGAAATTCAAGCCCAATGTGGACAACTTAGTAAGACCCTATCTCAAAGTATGAAAGAGGCTGGGGACATAACTGTGTATGAAGGCTCAAGATTCAATTCCCAGTACCATAACAAACAAACAAACAAACAAACAAACAACCCAGGGCCAGCTCAGCTCTGACAGTACTCACAGCAATTGCCCTCCCATTATGAGAACTCACAGCCTACTGATAACATAAAAATTCCCGCCACGGAGTGAGGAAGGATGGACCATTTCTCTGCAGAGGAGCATGGATATTTCCAACTGTGTTTAGTGAGATACTACCAGCTTCTGTAGCAGATGAACTTTAAACTTTCATAGTTTAGCATGTTAAAGTCCTTTTCTCACTCATGTGAGTATAATATTCCTAGAGGCCATCAACTTCCCCCTTTCTGATAATTCATGGACTGGCCCCCTTCTGTTTGTGGCTTTGCAGATCTCTATCTTCCTGGAACCTCCTGCATCTTTCTGGCAGATGAGAGGAGATGGACAAGCACAATGGTTTTTTAAACCCCTTGGTCTTGAAGTATCACATATCACATCTGTTCAAGTTGGTTTAGTGATCAGTAATCACATGATCCCCACCCAGACTGAACAGGACTAGAAAATGTAGCTAACTAGGCAGCTGCTTGTTAGTAACTGTGGGAGTTGGCTTTCCATTGCTGTGACAAAATGCCTGATGTAAATAAATTTAAATGAGCCAAGATTTATTTAGGCTTATGGTTTCAGAGGGTTCAGTCATGGTTAGCTGCCTCCGTTGCTTCCAGGCCTGTGGCAAAACAGAAACATCATAGTGGAAGGAAGACTGTTCACTTCATGGCAGCGAGGAAATAGTATAAGAGAGAGCCAGATAAGAAGAGGTCAGGACCTAGATACAAGCCCTAAGGTTCTGACCCCATGATCTACTACTTTCAATTAGGCTCCACCTCCTTTGTGTGCTTCCCAATAATGCCATCAAATTATGATCTCATCAGTAGATTAATCCACTCCAGGCTTCATGATCCCGTTACTTCCTAAGACACCCTCTTCAGCCTCCAACACAATGGGCCTTTGTTGGGCCATTTTAGATACCGACCACAATAGTAATAGATCTACATGATGAAAGGCATTGCACATGTTAGGTAACCAGCATTGCTCTTTCTTCCTCTATGAAGCCGTGGAAGGGCCTGAGCCAGAATTGCTGCCTGTGATTATGCTTCAGAGGTCCTATTTACCTTGTATACTACTAAGTGCAGCTGCTGGGTCGTGTGATTCAGTCACTGACTTGGGTGTGCATAATTTTCTGCATACTGAAAAAGGGTTTGACCACCTGAAGCTATCCTTTAAGGTCCTCCATCCCTTCAGATGTAAAAGGCAAGTGAACTTTCCTCAACTGCTTTTGGCCACCGAGCTTTAGAAGGTGAGTGACTGAATTGTCACAACTACTTAGTAACATGGTATTCAAAGGTCCTTCCTTTCTTTGATTCTTCTAACAGGGATGGCCTAATCAGTAAAGATGAAATGATGGCCTACTTCCTGCGAGCTAAATCCCAACTCCACTGTAAAATGGGACCAGGATTTGTCCATAACTTTCAGGAGATGACCTATCTCAAGCCAACCTTCTGCGAACACTGTGCTGGATTCGTAAGTCTGTTTTCTAATGTTTTCTCTTGCGTGCAGTTATTTTTGCAGCATTCTGAAAAAGTAGGAAAATGGCACACTAAATAGAAGCCACAGTGTGCTTCAGATTAGCAGTAAAACATGATGGTTCCATGAAATTAAGGATGAAATAAAAGCAAATGCAAGATAAGTGAGTTTAGCTATGATCTAAAAATGCAGGGCTGGCAAGGACTAGGAAGGTTGGTGAAGCCTGTTAGCTTCAAAGACCAGTTTGTCTGCTAGCTAACTACTGCCAAGAGAAAGGTGTCAGTCAGCCCAAAGAGGCCTGGCATTCATCTCCAATATTCATAAGTGGTTGCAATTAGGAGCATTTATTATAGCCAGTTCCTTCCAGCATTCATTTATATGGCATTAGTCAGGAGAAATCCATCATGGTGTGGCTCAATAATTCTCAATCAAAAAGCAAAAAAATCTTTTGGGGAGAAGATGGTTATAATAATGAATAACATTTACTCAACACTTAGCAGTAACGAAGTACTTCCATGAACATTAATGTAATTGATCTTCATAGTCAACCCTAGAAGTAGATGTTTTACTCTTCCCATGCGCTGGCCTTAAACAGAGATTCTTGAGCTCTGTTTTCTAGTTAATACTCAATTTAAGGAAAATGGCAAAAGTGGTATTTCAATTGGGGGCAGCCTGGCACGCTGGTGAGTAGGATGACTGCTCCTTTTTCTCAATGCCAGAGGTCACTTGTGTCAGCTTTATTCAGCAGTCATGTCCCACAGAATGTCTTGCTCTTATTTTCTGCTGCCATCGTATTACATTTCTCCCATCCCATGCTGAAGCTTTGGAGCTGGACGTGGTGGTGCACATCGGTAATCCCAGTGCTCAGGAGGCTGAGGTAGGAAGATGGCCACAAGTTTGAAGCCAGCCTGGGCTACTAGTGAGATCCTGTCTCAAAAAACAAAGAAACAAACAAACAAACAAACACCCAAGGCATTGGGAAGCCCAAGGGTGGAGTTTATGTTCAAGCACACAGACTTCTGAGAGTAATAAATAAAAGACAGCTGTTCAGCAAAGATCACCCTAGGTGGTCACAGCAACTCACGTGGCCAAGGCGGCAAGGTCAACCTACTAGCTCTCCCCACCCATTTCAGGGAAGGAGAAATTCCTCTCTTAGTGTCTCCTCTGGGAGCACATTACTGCCCGTGTTATTGTAAAACAAATGCACCTCCTTTCTTGTGGGTCTCTCATTCTGTATTCTGATGGGAAGTTTTGGAAGCATCTAGACCCAAAAATGCTGAGGTAGGATGTGTGACACTCTCCTGCAACATGGAACCTACTAAACAAGAGTTCAGGCTGTTGGGCACAGCATGGCTCCACCAGAAGACGTGTCCTTTGGTGGAGTGTGAGCGTCAGAAGGCTCTCCCCAGCTCCCAGGTTCCTACCTCGACCTTGCTGTCCAGAGCTTATTTCCTAGCTCCCCCTTTCATTTCATTGGTGCAGTTTGATTTGGTCTTCATTCACATACATTTAAAAATGCATTGGTTTTCAAGATATTTCTAATTATAACTCTAAAGCTGTCATTGAAAGGAACTGTGGGAGAATACAAGGACCATTCTTCTAGTGCCTGGGCCATCTGCTTTGGAAATAAATTCCATTTCAAGGTGAAGAAAGACCAAGAAAAACCACTTCCCCTGCAGTACATTTATTTCAGAATTTGGATCCAGAAATGAAACAGCATAGGTAATCCCCAATCTCGGATGTATTGTAGACGATGATCTGAGATCTAGAGAAGGGAAGTCACTTTCTGAGGTCACATGAATTGTTAGCAGGAAGACCAGGAGCAGGAACCAAGCTAGGTCTCCTGACCCTCCGTCCACTGCTCCTTACACTACAAAGAACTACTCCAAACATTACAGCAGCCTGTGTTCTCGAGTCGGAGGACTATGGAAAATACTCCTGCACACCCATCTAAATGAGGTCCCCTCCTTCTGTCCTTGGCTGGCACTCTCCCCCGGGTGAGTTTCCTGGGTGTTTCTCCAGATTATTAAATGAGCGTTAGAAAGCACGTCCTGACTTGCCCTGCTGATTGGACTCTGCAGCAGCACCTGCAGCTGTGCTGTGGGGCTTTATAGCCAGACGGTAGGAATCCTGGTTCTACCCATGGTTTTACTCACACGCAGAATGCCCAGGAGCAATGATTTCCTGCCTTTTCCTTAGTTATATAGTCTTCTGTCCCTATTTAATAGCCATGAGACTTCACCAAGTGACTGCACCCCTGTGTAGATCAGACACCTTATCTGAAAATGAGGGCTATGTTACTACTCCTGTATGGATAGCATGACTATGGTTGGGTTAATGTATGTTAGGAGCCTAGAACTGTGCCTTTCACACAGCGAGAGTTCAAAACATGTCAGAATAGCTTTTATTCTACGGTGTTCCAGCTGTGGGACCTTGTAAAGTTATTTAATTCTGACTCTCCTGGGTACCCATGGCCCTGTCTCTCTTCTAGTCTTCGCTCTGTTTCTGAGCCTTGCTACCAATTAGCTGTCCTGTTTCCAAGAAAGCGTGTTACCCTGCCGCAGGAGGTATTTGTGTCTTAATAATGTGCTCTGAAGGGCTAAATAGCTTTTACATTTTTATAATTTAATAATTTTTTATAATTTAATTTAATTAGGGATAGAACCTGGGGTCTTTGCTCTGAGTTACATTCCCAGCCTTTGTTTGTTTGTTTGGAGACAGGGTCTTGCTAAGTCATTAAATTGCCCAGCCTAGACTTGCACTTATGTTCCTCCTGCCTCAGCCTTCCAGAGTGCTGAGATTACAGGCATACACCACCAAACCCAACTGTCTCCTACTTTAATTTTTAAAAATGTTTTAAAGTTAGTATATGTTTGCAAATGCATAATGAATACTTCGATCTTGGGAAGTTGGCAGATGTATCTAGTATATCTTAATCCTTTTTACTTCTCCTTGTCCTCTCCTTATCCCTTTTTCCATGTCTACTGCTTCCCATTTGCAAGAGATCTTTGTCCCTGTTTCCCCAAATAGTTCTTTTACTGGGAATTTCACTTGCCAGGCAGGCACTGTGCTGCTGAGCTACATCCCAGCCCCTTGAATAACTTTGAAGGCTCAAAAGAATATGGCTTAATTACTTTTCTGTCATTGCTGAGACAAAATACCAAGGTTAAAGGAGAAAATGTTTGTTTAGCTCACAGTTTGTATAGATTTCAGTCCATAATTGGCTGGCTCTAAACCAGGGTGGCAAGGCAGAGGAACAGCAATGTATGGTGGCAGAAGACAGCAAAATCAATAACTGAACCTAAACAGCATCTTTCTGCATCTTTTATACTCTATCTAAGAAGCTGGGATTAGGGCTGTGCCAGTCCAGTCAGTGGACTGATCCAGCAATTACCACCCTTAATCCCAGCATTGCACCACCAGTCAATCACACACTCCAGATTCAGCCACCTCTGAAGGAGGCAGGCGGCTTTGGGGGACATCTAGACCCCAACCATAGCAGAATCTTTGAGCTTTCCCCTGGTAAAATTTCATTGTCGGGAGAGGAGAACAGTCTCGGTGATGCCCTCATTGGCAGCTACTTACTCTTCTTAGAGGACCATGATGCCCACTGCCACTGATACACTGAGGACAGTACACACACTTACCCAGGCGCTTGCTGGTCTTGCTTCTCTCAACATCGTTTATTAGTAAACAAAAGCCACCTAACCCAACCATGAAAACGTTGGGCATGAAAGGTTTCTACCTGAATTAAGCCCAGTTAGTTGAACAGAGCCCAGTGCTGCAGACATTTGGTGTCCATGCTGCCAATGTGCAAGTGCTATGGAGAGGCAAAGGAAGGATGTGTCAAGGTCACCTTCCTCATGGCATCTAGCAGGAGCAAAGATATCCCCTGAGACATCCCCTGAACTGCCAAGCAGATTGCCCACTGAACTTGGTAAGGAATTTGTTATGTTGAATAAATCATAACATTACAGGAAGTTGGCTCAAGATCTTACTTAACTTTATTTTTTATTCCGGAACCAGGCAATATTTTCTTCTGTAAGACAGAATAAATGGCCTAGGGAACCAGGCAATGGGAGGTTGTTTTATAGACAGAAAAAAGCTGAAGAAAGCAGAAACAAAGGCGAGAAAGCAGATTGGTTTTATCTAAGTTACTTTCCTGGTCAGGCAGGGGAAAGGGATAGAAGAAGAGAGAAATAACTCATTGGTTACCTTCGGGCTCTCTTTTTGTGTGTGCTTTTAAGGACAAAAGCATGGGGAGCTTCATTATCATGAAGTTGAAACTGGCCTGTTTGGGAAATTTGGGTGTAATCTCTCAATTTCTCCTGGTTTCTGGGAAGGTCAGATAAAACACATAGTTTCCACTTGGTAATGTGGAACTTTAGCATGAGTGACTCCATTTTGATTCATGTCTGGTCTTTTGGAGCCCAGTCAGCATATTAGTCCAAAACAATGACTTCCTATAATTTTTACTTCGTAATCACTTCCTACGTATTAACCACATGGTTGGCAGAATCTGAGCCTTTTCTGTGTCTCCTGCTGCCTTGCACAAGCCAAGCACAGACCACGTTGTAGACCCTCAATATGTGACTAAATAAGATTTTTTCCTCTTCTGTACTCTTTGAGGTACAGTACAAATACTCAAAAAGTGAATGCAAAATCCATATTACTAAGTGCACTTCTTAGAATGCTGTATTTTCTGTTAAGGGACCAAGGACAGCGAGTGTCACTAAAATGAAGGCAGAGGGGCTTCCAAAGACTGAGCGGTATTCCCTCCTGTAAATCCTGCTGAGTGCTTCATCAAAGCTCAATGGTGCATCAACTTTAGCTTCCCATTCTGCCTCTCATTCGGCTCAGGGGAAGAAAAGGGAAGTAGAACCCTGCTATCACCGCAGCTGGAGTGGGCCCGCCCTGAGCGGGGTCTTCTCTAGACAGGAAGGGTGTTCAGAGCAGTTACATCCTGTTTGTGCTCAGCAGTCCTGAAGCATCCCTGGACTTCCTTTGGTCCAGCCCAGTTTTCCTTCCAGATTTCTCTTCACGGTCCCGGTCCCTAACATTCCTTTTTCTTTTGTTACAGCTCTGGGGCATAATCAAACAAGGATATAAATGCAAAGGTAAAAAAAAAAAAGTTACCTTTTTATTTTTAAAATTTGGCATTGGGGAAAGGTTTTGGGAAGTGAAGAATACGAATTCTGACAGGTGCGGGATGGAGGGACACCTTGCCATCCCTGCCCGGAGGCAGCTGCTGTCGCCTGGCTCTGCAGGGCCTGCCGGGTGGGGATTCCTCCTGGACCCGGGGGGTAGCCACAGCCCACAGCCGGGCAGCATCTGCACTCCGTTTTAGGCAAAGGCAGGGAGCCCCGGGGGCCCATTTCTCGGCAGGACCTTCAGTGACTTGTGTGGAGGAACAAGCTGACCCAACACAGGAGCACCTGGCTCTCCTCCAGCGTGGGCACGCACCCTGCGGGGTTAAGCCGGGCTCCAGAGATTCAGCCCCCCCCCAGCTGGGAGTGGGGGAGGGATGACCGGCAAAGGACCATCCCCCAAGCTCTGTCAGCACCAGACCCGTGTGCTTCATTCACTCAGCATCTGTGAACAATGGGGTTTTTCAGACTGTGGAGCCAATTGTCACAAACAGTGCAAAGATCTCCTGGTTCTGGCCTGCAGGAGATTTGCCCGGGCACCCTCGCTGGGCAGCAGTCAAGGGTCACTGCCTGGAAGCCCCTCGCTGCCCCCAGGTAATGACCTCTGCTTTCCTTGCCGTCCTTCTCTTGCTGCTCACCTCTCCGCACCTGCAGCTCATTTGGATTTCAGCGTGGCAAGTTTGTT
The DNA here is from genome assembly GCA_004027295.1 of Dolichotis patagonum. Taxonomy (NCBI): domain Eukaryota; kingdom Metazoa; phylum Chordata; class Mammalia; order Rodentia; family Caviidae; genus Dolichotis; species Dolichotis patagonum. The sequence goes on from PVJX010000115.1 coordinate 65,524, forward strand.
CTTAAACCCCAAAGCTTGCCTCGTGGTGGGGCCAGTGGCTGAGTCCCTGGCGCCCTCTCACTTCTCTCTGTTCCCAGTTTCACTGACATGCGAGTCACCTGTAGCTGATTCAGTTCTGTCCCTGCTTGGGCTTTGCCCATCAGACCCCTGCTATTCATGCTAACTTTGACGGTTTCCTGTCACGCAGGCAAAAATCAAATAACCACCATGCGCTTTTCCCTTCCAGTGCAGGACGAGGTGTTCGAGTTCCCCGGGGTTGCTGCTGGACACCAGGACCTGGACAGCAGAGCCATCACACTGGTGACAGGCTCTTCTCGCAAGATATCCGTGAGGCTGCAGCGGGCCACCACCAGCCAGGCCACGCAGACTGAACCCGTCTGGTCCGAGGCTGGCTGGGGAGACTCAGGGTCCCACACCTTCCCCAAAATGAAATCCAAGTTCCACAACAAAGCATCCAAGGACAAAGGCTTTGCTAAGTGGGAAAATGAGAAACCCAGGGTTCAAGCAGGTGTGGACGTTATAGACCGGGGCACTGAGTTTGAACCTGACCAGGATGAAGGCCTGGATGAGACCGCACAGGCTGGGGAGGTCAGTGCGGGGTGAAACCACAGATAAAATGAGCTGAGATGAGCATTACAGTGGGCGTGGAAGGCCTTCTGACAGTTTTAAAAGCAGTATTGTTGGGAATCAAGATATAACACTTTAAATGTTGCCGTCGGCTAGTTATGTGACCCGGAAAAGATGTTTCTTTCTTTTCTGTTTCATTACATCTAACGTTGAACTGGATTGAGTTCTACAATTTAGCCAAGGTTGTCATGTCTGTGTACAGAACTGTACCCCAGAGACCCTTGGTTCTTGCATGTGTCCGGTATGTCAGTGCACTGTTCATTTTCCAAGACAGAACCAGGGCCCAGACTCAGGGGGGACAGTGGAGGCCACACCTGTGCAGGTACAGGAGAAATGGAAACTCTTGTCCTTACTAAAAATGAGACTTCTGACAGCATCATGGGAAAAGGGGTGGTGAGAATCAGACATCACGACCCCAAGTGCTATCCAGCAAACTCTTTTTCCAAACCAGAATTACATTCCAATCGTCCAAACTAAACTGGGATGAGCATGGAATTTGAACACCCTGAGAATACGAATGGATTCAAAGTGGGGTTAAATTTTATTAGTCAATGATCCGTAGTGTATGAAGAAAAAGGCTTTGGGGGAATTGGTGTCATGCTCCTAACGCTCAAAGCAGTCCCGTCAGTCTCAGGGCTGTCAGTATTGGGTTAGGCAGAGACTACAAGACTAACCCGGCGCTGTGTTCTCATGGATGGCTCACTCTACTGCACTCGTCTGCAGAATGCAGGACACAGCCTCCCTAGTTCCTCATGATGAGAAAAACCCCAGTACCTTTAAGCAAAATCCTCCAGCTCCTCATTAACAACAAGAAGAAGGCAACACACCATTGCATCTCCAATCATAGGAAATGTATTTTAAATTCCTGCTGCCCATTTCCCCTTTACAACACTGCGTTTTGTTACTATGAATGAATACCTGAGATGAGAGAGAGATGAGGTAGGGAGGCGAGGGAGAGGGAGAGAGAACCCCACAGTTCACGTAAAGGATGTGTTCCCAATGGCCCCAAATCCCTCACTAGGCCTCAGGCCTCTTCAGCTTCTACCGCCTGCTCCAGTGCCAAGCTGAAGACGTGGGCCTTTGAGACACTGACTCAAACCATGGTACTCTGAATTGTCTGGCATGCTGAGGATCTAAAAGAGTTTCATGGGTGCTAGGCTGGTACTTGCCCAGAGTTTTGCCTTTAGCTGCCTAGCTCTGACTGTTAAAACCTCTTCATTGGGACTCAGGATGTAGCTTCGTGGGAGAACTTGTGCTTAGCATACAGAAGCCGGGGGTTCAATTCTCAGCACTGAAAATTAAAATAATCATTGTATTGATGTATAGTTAATGTGCCATGAAGTTCCCCATGTGAAATGTACAACTCAGTGGTGTTAGCATAGCTGCAGAGTTGTGCTACTCAGACTGCCATCTCATTTTCCAACATCTGCATCATTCCAGAGAGAAGCCCTGTAGACATCAGTAGTCACCCTCCTCCACTTCGCCCTGGCCTTAGGTAGCTAAGTTCTCTTTCATCTGTATAGATGTCCAACACCAACTTTTAACACTTCCCATACTAAGTATCCTGGCAAATGGGTCATTCTGCTCCTGTCCTAGCATAGTTCAAACTGAGAATGTAAAGGTGAATAAGAAAAAGCACATGATTTGATGCCAGAGGAAGATATCCTAGGGCAAGGGCTCTTAAACTATGCTGAAAAATGGCTTCGGGAAGGTTCATAAGAGTGGTTTTTTTAATTTTCTAGAAAGTAATACATAGACATATGCTGGACAGAAGTAGCCATAGCACTGAACAGATTCTCAAGTGGGGGCAGGGAGTTAGCTATGATTTAAAAAGAAGAGGAGAAAAGACAATCATTGTGCAGGATTTTCAGAAGGGTGCCAGAAATCGTGCCGGCCACCCTGTGTCCCAGTTGACTTGTAGAGAGACTATGTTTACGAGCCTGTGGCTGCCAGGGAAGTCTCAGAGAAAGGGCTTGCTGGGGTGCAGCCCTAGGACGCCCGCCTAGAGCACTTTGATGATGTCTACTTCGTGGGCATCTCTGAATTGTGGGCACAGCCGCTTGGGAATCTGGTCATGAGCTCAGCTCTGTTGGCTATCACAGTTCAAGTGACTTCAACTGGGCTCCTGCGTTAGGAGAAATTCATGGCCAGTTAGGTGCAGGGCAGTCACGTAGGTAAGGTTTCCTGATCGTTAGTCTCTATTAGGAAATAGAAACAAGGATCTGAGGGTTTTAAAAGAAAATTTCATCTTTGCTCTTTGGAAGCAACTTTTATATTCAAATGTTCTTAGTGTTCCCAGTGTTCTCATCTGATAAATCATGGAGCTGGTTCACTGACCAATAATATCATTTGTTCCACTTAGAAAAGACCATTTACTAATATATAAAATACATATGTATGATACACAGTCTCTCATACAAACCAGTAACAAGAAGGCATTTGATCATGTTCAGGGAAAAAGGGGAAAAAATGTGACTAAAGTACACCCAACTGTTGAATATGTAAATAAAGCAGTTTTCAAATTCAAGAGATTTTCTGCCAGCCAAGAGTAAACAGAAAGAGACTAAGTCGAATGAGGGATGATCTATGCATTAACTAGTTAGTAACTAGTTAGTAACATTAACTAGACACTAAGTAGAGTGAGGAATGATCTCTGCATTAACTAGTTAGTAACATGATGTTTATCAGTTGTATAATTAAAATTGTTGAAACACAGATATCAATCTGTTTTCTGTAGCTATAACGGAATACTCCAGACTGGGTAATTTTAGAAGTTAATTTAGGTCACAGTTCTGGAGACTGTGGAGTCTCCAGCAAGGCGCTGGCATTTAGTCCCCCGACAAAGCAGAAAGCATCACATGGCAACCCAGAGCAAGCGGTCTAGCTCAGGTCATCCTAGAAAGCCAGCCGTGCACATGGCGGCACAAGCCTGTAAGCCTAGCACCAGGGGAAGCTGAGGCAGGAGAACTGCAAGTTCAAACCCAGCCTGTGTAACTTAGGGACTCAGAAAGCACACTTCATGATAAAAAATAAAATAAAGGCTGGAAATGCAGCTCAGTGTGAAGGTCACGGGTTCAAACCCCAGTATAGGTAGGGGAAGACTTTTTTTTTTAACAGAGCCAATAATGGCATCATGAGGGCTCCACCCTCATAAGCTTGTCTAACCCAAGACCCCCCTTCCAAATATCATCAAGGTAAGAACTGGGGGATTGATTTTCAACACATGAACTTTCGGGGAAACAGATTCAAACCATAGAAACAAAAAGGTCTGTAATCTGTGCATCTTCTTTGAAGAAGTTCTAGGATTTACACTCATGTTAAAATAGAAGGGTGTAAGTATTTTTAGTGGTGGTGGCTACTCTATCTCTCCGGTGACCACTGAGCCTCTAGGTCACAGGGCAGGTCATGATTACTCCTTTGGCAGTAAGAATACTTCCTTTATAGTTTTTGTTTTCTGTTTTCTTCTGCTAAATTAAATCTAGTCAATCAATACCTATTTTAGGATTAGGAAATCCTGAATTAAATAGAAGTCAATGTTAAAAATACATGCATATACACAAACTCTACACATACACACTTCATACGTATCACCTGTCTAAATATACATCCATATGTCAATTGTTTCCTTAAAATTTTTCTTAATGCCCTTATACACATTTATTGTGGATTTTTTGGTTTTGTTTTTGGACTTTTTGAGACAGGGTTTCACAATGCAGTTCTGGCTGGACTTGAACTCACTTTGCAGCCCAGGAGGGCCTTGAATTTGTAGTAATCCTCTTGCTTCAGCCTCCTGAGTGCTGGGATTATAGGCATGTAGCAGTATGTCCGGCCTTATATTGTGGATTTCTAAGAGGGGAGCCTTTATCGAGGAGCATTTGAGGGATTGTTTTTGTGGTGCACCCTTAAGGAAACGCTAAGGTTAACACATTTGTACTCTGGAAATCTTCAGGATTCCATATGCTGGGTGGACACAACATTTCAGTTCCCTGTAAATTCTGGGACCACCTTCTGATCATTTAAGTTTGACTCTGTTCAAATCAAATTCATTTGAAAAACAACTTTTTAACAGCACTTCTGTTCAGTGAGACCCAGTCATGCAACAGGCTCTGATTTGTATTGCAGGATGGCTGACTTCAAGCTGGGGAAACTGAGGCAATCATGTTGGCTTCTGGAAGGAGATGAGAAGCTCTGAGGAACACTCCAAGCTCAGGAAGTTATCTGGAAAGATACCTGGATATTTTCTGCCGTAGGACATTGTGGGATCACCATGGTTGGCCAATGGGGCAGAAGGTTTATCCTAAGAATGAACTATTTATTCTTCCTCCTTGCCCCTAGTTAGGTGCCACACAGACTGTGTTATGTAGCTAGTTGTTGTCTCACTGTATTCCTCTCGAGCCATTTATAGATGGGTGAAATGGGAGCTTCTGTGCACACTGGATACTCTCCAACCTCAGCCTTTGCTGTTTTGTGACGCTATTTCAATTCTGTGTACTTTCTGGATGGGACCAGTACTTAATGTTTTCTTAAGGGGCAAGGAAACTGTTTAGGCCCGGAATCTGGCAGTTCTAGCGAAGATCATCTACACGGAGAAACCACTCACGTTCCTGCTACACAGCTGCTATGCTGTATAGCAGGTCACATGTCCCTGTCATCGAAGTCTCACCAATTCTGCATCACTAAGGGGCTCGGATCCAGCTGTGAAGTGCTCCTAATATTTATAATAGCCATGGGGGAAAATTAACTGCACTTGTCCCATCTGACTACATACCCTTCCTTCTTTAGATTCCTAAAACAAATAGCAATTGAAAAATCCTTTTGTTTTGGGGAATAAAATTTAGTAGAAAAGTCACTGAACAAACCACTAGGTAAAATGCAAAAACCACTGCCAATTTTTAAAAGTTCAAAGTAACTCTAATTTTTGTTTAAAATTGTTTTTTGTTCTGAAAGGTGATTCTCATACCCTTCTTAATAAATTGTCATCCATAATTAAAAGGCTGTTCATTAAAAAGCCATTGTAAATCATCTTGAATATTTCATTTAAAATTTGAAAAAATATTAGTAATTTTGGTATTTTCCTCTGGCCCAAAGTATCTAAATGTAGGCCTATTTCTTAAATTATTAGAGAGAGAACTTGATTCAAGATGTTCAAAATAGAAGCCTGGTGCTATAAGTGCACACCTGTAATTCCCAGCACTTAAGAGGCTGAGGCAGGAGGATTACTCCAAGTTCTGTGCCACCCTTGGCAACATAGAGGGACCCTGTTTCAAAAAACCAAATATGGGGAGAAAAGCTGCTTGAAATAGAGATGGAATTGAGCCTGTGGGTGAGGTGAATGACTGCTGCAAGTGACCAGTCAGAAACTGTCACACAGAGGCACATGGTCACCATATTGGAAGGCTATTTTTTAATACATAGTCCATGTAGAACCAACTGGACACGTGGCAGTCACTTTTTCCTCTCTTCACTGCTGACAACTGCAGACAACTGCGGACAGCTCTGCGGAGCCAACTTGCTGAGCACTGGTTCTGGACAGGCCCTGTGCAAAAGGCACAAAGACAGCGGGACAGGTCTCAGCCTCAGGGCTGAGAGTGTGAGGGCACCTCGGCCACGTGGCTCCCAGGATGTCCACCCAGCTGGGATTACGGAGTCACCATCTGCAAACACCTCCGGGGGCAAACCGCCACTGTCTGAGATGAAATAATAAAACAAACACCAAAATGGTAACTTAAGCACAGGGAACCCTTCGTTGTGTTTTTTTAGAAAAAGGAAGTAATTTCAGGAAGAAGCCTGTGAATAAATGTGGGACTGCTCTTTTTCTTCTCAAGGGAATTATTTCACTTCATACTTAATTTGGATATTTTTGTGTTTTTCTATATAGGAAGAGTTTCATATTGTCAATCTTCCTGTGACAAAGATACTAAATGTACCCTGAGCAAAAAAATAAACCAAACATATGTATAGGAACTATGTGTGCGTATTTTGTGGGTATACACAAACACAAAACTATTAGTTTGCAGAGGAGGCATTTGAGTCCATAAGGAAATGGCATAGTAGTTTTTATTGCATCATTTACTTATAACTAGTGGTGCGTCTCACATCTCCAACCTATCACTTTGCCATAATCAGCACAATAAACACAGTAGGCAAACCCGTGATGGTGCAAAACCATTATGGATGTTTCCTCCAGACCTTTGTTTTGTAGCTTGGAGGATCACTGTTGCCTTTAAAGTCAAAACCAACGCCAAATGAGTATTAGGTAAGAGGGCAGGATTATTAGATGCTTCTACTGAGTCTTCCCTGAAGGATGTACACATTGGAAGGAGGTGTTTGTTGATCTGCCTGGACCACAGCAGCTAAGAGGTAGAGAGCGATACTGTCCCCACATTTCCATGGTAACAGTATCTCCAGTGATTCAAGGAGTTTGCTGCTTAAAAGTGAAGAGGGATCTCCTAGAAAAGGGTGCATTACGTTGTTCCTGGTAGTAGGAAGCTTAGGTATCCCTAAGATAAACACACCGATTTTGCCAAAATTAGTGACTGTAAGGCTAGAATGACTGAGGAGATAAATTCAGTCAAATCGTATTACCACTGCATACCTTTGGCATGCGATGCATAACTGGATTTTTTCCAGCACCAGGATTAAACTTGCCTTCACACTGAGCTATGTCCCATTCCCTTTTTGATTCTAGTTTTTCGAGACAGCCTTGCCAAGTTGTCCACACTAGGCTTGAATTTGCCGTCCTCCTTATTGCCCCTCCAGAGTGCTGGGATGATAGGTGTGTACCGCTACCCTCGCTCACAAAAGGACTGGAATCTCATCTTTGCTGTGGGGCTCATGGGATGCTGGGCACGCTAGGTACATCTCTCTGAGCCTGGTATCTTCATGTGAAAGAAACTCTAAATTTTCTCTCAAACATTTAAACAAAGAAGAATGAAATATAGTCTTTGTTACTCCAGGGATGATATGTGTATAGGATTAGTTCTGTTAGTTTTGAAACATTTTGTTCTGTTTGAAAATACACAGGCAAACTTAAGAAAGCAAATGGAGCATGCATAAAGGCCTGGGTTCAACCCCTAGAAATAAACAAACATCCCAGATGGATAAAATGTGAGTTTGAATTTGGAAAAAAATTCCATATATTGGGTACATGTAAATAAACATACCAAAGGACAAATGTGCTTAAAAATCTAGAGAATAGACCTAGACGTTGTGGCATGTGCCTGTAGTACAGGCTACCCTGGAGGCTGAGGCAGGAGGATCACTGAAGCCCGGGTGTTCAGGGCCAGCCCAAACAACAAAGTCCCCAACTGCAAAAAGGAAGACTAGAGATGATAATCTTGTTTACATGGGAGACAGGAGGGAAACAAAATTAACTTCTAAAATAAAAAATAAAAATAAATAAAAAGGTATACTCTGGGCACGGTGGGTCACGCCTGTAATCTCAGCACTCTGGAGGCTGAGGCAGAAGGATCACTTGAGTTCAAGGCCAGCCTGAACTACATAGGGAGACCCTGTCTCAAAAAGAAAAAAAAGTATACCATTTGTTTGACCACTGAAATGTATTTTAGAATGAATGATAAGGGATAAATATAAAGAACTACTTGGCTTTTAAGCTTATCAGAAAATAGCTTCTCTAGAATACCTCTAAACCTGCAGGCTAAAGCCCAGAGGGTACACGTACTTCAAACAGAAATGCTGCTTTTTATCTTATTTTTAAATCATGTTGGAAATTACACACATTCAGAATATAAGTGATACCAGTTCATGCACAAGAGCACAAGGAAAGGACCAGTTAGAGCACTCATAGGCAATGGTGACACTTTAAAGATGCCATGAAAAACAACAACAAAGGGTGGGGGAGAGAAGGGACTCTTCTGGATGAAGAGACAGTTAATGAAATATGGCAACTAAATGTGGTATTATAAACCCTGGTTAGATTCTGGTTCAAAAACTAAAGCAGACACTTTAAGGGAAACTAAGGAAATTTCAATGTGGGCTTTATACTCCGTGATACTGCATGAATGTTAATTCACTTCAGTGTGGTAACAGTTTTATAGCTATGGAGAAGAATGTATTTTTAGGAGATGCCTGCAGAAGTATTTAGACAACTATTAATGTCTGCCAAATGGTTCAGTAAACAGCCAGGCATGGTAGTCCATGCCTGTAATCCCAGAATTCTGGAAGGCTGAGGCAGGAGGATCACAAGTTTGAGGCAATTTAGCAAGACCCTGTCTCAAAACATAAAAAATTTTGGAAGCTGAAGTTTCCTGGGTCTGGTTGGTTTTAAGAAGCAGAAAGCCGGGGCATACCATACAAGCAATATTTGTAAGAAACAACCTGTCTCAATGAGATGACTGCTACAGTCTTTAAGATAGGCACATAAATTGATAGATAAAGTAAATAAATCAACCTACAGTGTAAGTGCCCACCAACATATTAAAGGCTAACTGAATTTAAATCAAATTTAGGATCCTAAGAAAAGTTTCACTTGGCCTGGATATTATCCTGGCTCCTTCTCTACATGAACTTCCTATTTTTGGATAAAAGCTCAAAATTAAGGGGGATTGAAAAACAAAAACTTAAGACACAAAAGAAGGAGGAAAAAAGACAATGTCAAAACTTCTCATCAGAGAACAAAGAAAACTGCACAAATGACATGTAAATTGTTTCTTCAAGAATTAAACCTACTTAGCTAGGCATGGTGGTATATGCCTGTGATCCTAGCATTTAGGAGGTCGAGACAGGACTGCTGTGAGTTCAAGCTACACGGTGAGTTCAAGGTCAACCTGAACTATATACCTGTCTCAAAAAAAAAAAAAAAATCAAACAAACAAAAACAAACCTGTTCAATGAATTCTCAATCCACGGAAACCCAGCTAATGAATACTTGTTGTTGTAGGGTACTGTATTTTGCTATACAAGAGACAACTAACACAATATCCTACAAGGCAATTAAACCATAACCTTTGGAGTTATTTTTTACATTAGACAGAAATAGTACACAATAGTATGTCACATAAAAATCATTGCCATATTATCAGTTTTCTTCAAGTTAGCACCTGATCCTAATGTACAGTAAGTTACACAAAAACATATTTCCCTGGAGAAGAGTCTCTAAATCTTTATACTACTGACATTTGTGGCCCATCAGTACTTAGCTGGGAGCGCAGCTGTGCTGCTGCGCATTGTGGGTATTCATCAGCACCTCTGCTTCCTGCCCACTAGATGGCAGCAGCACTTCCTCGTCCTCCTCAAGTGATACCCAAAAGTCCCCAGACATTTCCAAATGTCCGCGAGCGGCATGACTCTTAGGCAAGCTTGTTAGACACTGCTCTGGAATGACACTCAAAGGATATACAGCCTTTTTTTTTGTCTTATTTCCAGGTTTTAGATCACTTTTCTTAGTAATTCTTTCTTACAAGATAAAAGGAGAAAGCAATTCTACTTGGTTATAAAATACGTATTAGAACAAAACCCTAAATCTTAAACATCAAAACAAGTGCAAAGGCAAAAGCAAAGAGACCCTATATGAAAGACTTTAAAAAGTTTCAAAAACAAGCTAGGCATGTTGGTGTATGCCTGAAACCCAGCAGGAGAATCACTGCAAGTTTAAGGGCAGCCTGAAATACACAGTGAGACTGTCTCAAAAAAAAAAAAAAGTTACGAAAATAAAAATAGAACCTAAAATAATATTAAAGAACAATGTTCAAAGATATCTGCCATATTAAATGGGCTGAACTCATCCACCAAAATGTCCTCAGAGTGATAAGCCTAAAACCCAGGTCTAGGCTAAAATAAAAGACTATCAAAGATATAGCAGGTAAATGCAGACAAAGAGCAAACACTGGTCATTATGGTACCATAACACAAAATTAAAGGTAAAATTCAAGATAAGCACAAAAAGAGACAAAGGCAGGCCCATTTTAATGCTAACACAGTTCACAAAACAATCACGAATATCTTGCATCAAGTTACACAGCATCATCGTTTATAGAACAAAATGTATAAGAGGATAAATACACAAAAATACATTAATAATGTAAAACATCTATTTTCATTTCACTCAGCTCACAATATAGCAAAAATGAGGCACTAGATCTGTTGTCCAATATGCCAGCCACTGGCTACAGGTGGTTTGAACACTGGAAACGTGGCCAGTCCAAACTGACACAGGCTCTCAGCACAAAACATGCCAGATTTCAACGACTTAGCACAAAATGAGGGAAAATATGTCAATACTTTTCTCAATGCTGTAATGACAGCACATTCGATATAATAAGTGAAGTAAAATTTCACTTTTTTACTTTCTTCACATGGCTACTTTAAAAATTTAAACAAAATTGAATATGTGGCATGCATTATGTTTTAATTGGACAGTGATATTGTTCTAGAAGAACCTAAATAACAAGCAAGATCTAAATAACTATAACAACTAACATATAGAGAGTCTCATTCCAGATACTAAATGTTTAGCACTTATTAACCCACTTAATCCTCTCAACAGTCTTAAGAGGTAGATGCTATGGGTACAGCTGTTTTATAGATGAGAAACTGAGGCACAGAGAAGTTAAGTAATTTGCATAAGATCACAAAAGTGAATCTGGGATTTGGCTCCCACTTGCTTATACTATAGACTACAATGCTGTGATTGATAAACACACGTGCTGAACTCTGTCAGTTGAAAGATACATCTCCTCTTCCATCTTCAATGAAACATTTCACATAGAACCACTAAACTGCAAAATTGGAAATAATACTGATCAAATTATTCCATGATGCTATAAAACTGGAACTTATTTCCAAAACCAGAAAAATTAAAGTCTAAAGCCCAGAAACTAAAACGAACAACACCCAAAACCTAACTTCTCTAAATCTTTCAAACCACTATTAAATCAGAGAGGAAACATAAGCTGAATAACGTACAATAGATGATCATGAAAAGACTGTGGAAAGCACTATGGGATACAGCACAAGCACGACTCAGAAGTTACATTTTTTTTTCCCTGTACCTGGCTAGAAAAGTTTTAATCTTAACATCCTAACAGACGAGAAAGAGTCCAAATAATCGGATACTTTGCTCAAATGGAGACAAAGGCAGGGGTAGCAGGGAGGGAGGGAGGGAGGGAAGCAGGCAGGCAAGTTAAAGTGGATACTTTTTAAGGGAAATACAATATACAAAAACTAACTTAAGAATACAGGGCAGCGGTGGCAAACCTAAGGCACACGTGCCGCAGCAGGCTATTTGTTGTCAATGAAAGCTCTAAAGGTTCGCCATCAATGATACAGGGTCAGGACAGGCACAGCTCAGGGTACAGCACTTTTCCTAGCATGCGTGAGAACCAGGTTTGATCCTCAGTACTGATAAAAAAGAGTGAAAAAGTAGAAGAAACTTACACTGGGCATGGTGGCAGACATCCATATGGCAGTACTTTGGGAGGGTGAGGCAGCGATTACATGTTTGAGCCCAGACTGGGCAACTTAGGAACTGAGCCAGATCCTGTCTCAAAATAATAATAATAAAAAAAGGGAGGGGGCTGGAGATGTAGCTTAGTGTAAAAGCCCTGGGTTCATTCTCCAGTACTGGAAAAAACATTACATATACACATGTATATATATATACGGCTTGGGGTGCAGCTCTGTGGTAGTGCTTGCCTCATTATGTGTGATAGGCCTGGAATCAATGCCCAGCACTGCAAAAATGGAAAATAAAAAGAATATAAGGTGGTGCTGAAAAGATGCTGTTCAAAATTATCATCAGGCTCAGATGATTCTAATAGAAAACTTTTATCAGACTTTCAAAGTGTAGTATAATTGTTCTACAACACAAACATTACAATTCTTTAAATGAAGTATATATAACATTGATTCTAAAACCTATTAATAATTTTCTAAAATAAGAGAACTGGAATAATCTCACTTATGTATATCAATGCAACTCTGAAATATTGTAAATATAATAAAATATGAAAGTTCAAAAGTTCAAGACCATATCAGTATTAACATTCATGAATATACTTATGCTAATATACAAGGAACAGAATTATATGAACATCTTAACAAATGCGAAATAAAAATTTGACACAATTCAACATACATTTTAAGTATTTCTAAAATTCAAAATAGACGAAAATTTCTAGAAATGACTAAAATATTTATCTGTTTCAACCTCTAAGCCCGCATGACTTGTTGTTTTTTGAGATCAGGTTTTGATATGTAGTCCAGGCTGGCCTTGAACTCCCAGCAATCCTCCTGCCTCAGCCACCCAAATGCTGCTGGGATTACAGGTATATGCCTGCAAACCCAACACAGCATGATTTTTAAAAAATGTAAGCAATACAAATATGTATACTAAAGACTTGTCTCAGAAGGTATGTCACCACTATTTTATTGAATGTTGCCTTTGAAATATTAGGTTACACAAATAAAGAAAATGGAGACATGAATATTTTAAAGGTGAAAAATTATTACTATGGGTAATGGCTTGTGTCCAGATGTCCCCTCACAGCCTTGTGCAGTCAGAGGTGGCTGGAGGCAGAGTGGGTGGTACTGGGATCACAGTTTTGTGATTAGGGTTAGCACAGTTCTGGCTAAGATGAAGGGTATGAGAGCTACACCTCCCTAGGGCAGGCACCCTGCATTCGATGTAAGGGACACAAAGTCTTGTGCGCCTCTCTTGCTGCTTTATTCCCACTCTGAACTGTTCTCCTCTGTGAAGTCACCTTGTCTTGGAGCTGGTTGATTATGGACTGAAACCTCTACCAACTGTGAGCTAAATAAGCCTTTCCCTCTTTCGTCTCAGCAAGAACAGAAAAGTAACACACCACGATATGATCTAGAAACTCAAACGAATCACCTGAAAACTTACTACCAACTCTAGGAATAATTAATAAGATATCTGGGATTAAATTAACAGAATAGCTTTTCATAAATGTAGACAGAAGTCTATTAGAAGACATAATAAAAGACTCCATAAACCAGTAAGTATATGTAAAATATCAAAAATTAAACTTAACAAGAAATAAAGCTATGTGCATATAACATTAAAATTTCCCCAGAACACAAAAGACTGGAAAAATCAATGGAAAGGCACCAAATCCTTGGGTCAGAAGAAAACATCAAGATTTTAGTTCTTTTCAAGCTAACCTTCACTTTTGATACTGTATTCCCCAATAACACTGAGGATTTTTCTTTTTATACTAGCAAATATTTTACATTTCAGGATGGAAAACACAAACATGAACAGATGGGAAATACCTCAAAGAGCAGTGAGTACTAATTAGCCTTGTCAGCTATTAAAAATAAAGCCTCAACTCACAGTGTATTACAAACACATTCATAAATAATGAACCCATAAATAGAATACAGTAATTAAGTATATGATAAAGTAGAAATGACGTACTGGAAAAAAATACTATTCACTAGCTGATTTGAGGCAACTGGGTAACTTAGCAGTTTAGCAACTTAGCAAGACCCTGTCTCCAAATCAAAGAGGGCTGGGGATGCAGCTCAGTACCGCACATACACAACATCAGCTGTAAAAAGATAAATTAAAATCGGAGTGGCCTATCTCACCCAAAGTTAACTGCAAAGGCAGACAAATTTTTCAGAATATTTGCAAATCCTATGAACTCAAGGTACTTAATAAAGCACAGACAGATTTAGGGGAAACCTGCTTAAGACTCTCGATAAACAGTAATAACTACTCTTCCCGTTAAACAGACTTCAGGCCTCTGTTCTCTTGGCTTCCTCCTCCTGACCCTCCTCCAGCTACCTCTTCAATGACTGTCCCTCCAGACCATATCTTCATCCAGTGCTTTTTTCCTCGTGGGTGATTTAATGTGAAACCACAATTCACATCAACTTAATGTTCTAACACAGTTCTAATCCTTGGAAGTTTGCATCCAAGCTTCTATCATGAGGCATTTTTTGAGTTTTCAGGCAGAAACCACCACAACCTACCTCCGTGCACGCCTTCTTACAATTTTGATTACAATTAATGGCATTGCTCCATTACAAAACCAAGAAACCAGGCACATTAAACTTGTCTTCAGCGAACTGTAAATTTTGCCATTTCCTGTCTGCCCTTTCCCCCGTTACTATACTGTTACTAGTTTAAGCTCTACTGCTTTTTTTCAATTTTACCCGCTCCAGTCCAATCCATTCTTTACTGCAGCCCATAATTTACACAGGCTCCAAATTTACCAAGTCTGAACATGCCACATTCCTCTTTATTGATCTATGCTGCTGTACATAAATGGTCCAACTTATTTGGGGTGGCATACAGAGCCCTCTACTACCCGACTGCCATAAGCTTTCCAATTTCTACCCCAAATGAGCAATGCGAAGAAACGGGTGTGCCACGCAGCACCCCAGCAGCACTTCCACTGTTCTTCACGCTACAGTTGTTTCTGGCTCTGTCACTGGACATTTCCCAGGATGGACTTTCTAACTTACCTCTGTACTTCAGTCTAACATGGCATATTCCCGAGAGCAAACACTTTTTTTTTATTTCTTCATTTTTTGCTGTCCTGAGAATGGAACCCAGGCCCTCACGCATAATGATGAATATTTTACTACTGAGCTACATCCCCAGTCTAGTAGTCAAGCTTTTACTAAGCGGACTAAAGAGTTTTTCTTCTTAAAGAATTTCTAACTCAATTCAGCAAATATCATTTTAGGTTTTTTTTCTTCTGGAAGAAATTACAACTTTAAAAATACTGATGATTTAGAGATTTTTCCCCCTCAAATTCTTAGGGAACATGTTAAATTGTTTTTTCTCAATTTCCATCCTAGCGCTCTTCATTTACATTTGGTGGGCAGTGTACAACTTACTGTGGAAGCCTCGGATCAGTGTGTTTCATGCAAGTTGTTGAGAACAAATTTGCAGGTAAATTCTAAGTATGCAAAGTGAAAGCAAATTCAAACCCTGACATACGTACCTGCTTCAAAAGAATCAGTAATTTTAATTTTAGGGATAAATTAAAGTATAAAAATGTGGCTCTGAACAACAAAATAATGAAAAAGAACATTTACAGCTATTATAACCATGGTAATGAGCAATGAACGAAATAAGAAAGGCAGGGAAGAAAGAAGTCTCATGTAATGCTGGAAACTTAGTGATGGATGCATTTTTCTTTAGGTAAATCCAATAGCTCACTCTTAAAATTAAAAAAAAAAGACAAATAGTACTCATATTATGTAAGAGGTCATGATTAATATATGAACACTGCAAATCTATTTTAAAAAGAATGTAAGTACACAAAGTAGCAAAAAAGGTACAATAGGCAAAACCTAAAAAAAAAATTAAGTACAAGAATGTAGGTGATTTGGGCACTGGAAAATCAATTAAATATACAGGAATGATTTCCTATTCTTCCCTCAGCAGGAATTCTATGACATGGTTGGTACTACCTTAATCTGGTTCGACATTTTTTTTTTTTTAAATCGGTACCAGGGATCAAACTCATGACCTCACGCTTGCAAAGCAGGTCCTTATGCCGCTGAGCTAAATCCTCAGCCCCATTAATTTGGATCCAGAGCAATTCTTACAGAAAATACTAACATTTCAAGCTTCTGGTAGGAGGAAACAAAGCATAACAAAAAGTACTATTTGTATAAGAGATAATATTTACAAGTCCATGTAAAAAAATTTCCTCCTAAAATGTTTCTCATTTCTCTAAGAAATTCCTCTACGGCCTACTGTTCACTATGAGTTTAGGAATATAAAATAAAAGATACTATACAATTTCTAAAAACTTTAATGTAATCAGACTAACTGGTGGCTTGAAGTATCCTATATTTTATTTATTTTGGAGAGGAGAAATTCAATCCTTTTGTGACTTTATAACACAGCAGAGTCTAGTTTGGAGCAGAAAACGAGGATGTAACTTCCAGAGCCATTATGAGGGAAATCTATCATTTGTTTTCATATATACTTGTATTTGAAAAAGCAAGCCAGTAATTGTAAAATGAAATTAAAATTACATTTATCACGAGTTCAACAAATACTGTGAAGTTATAGGCTATAAAACTGATTAAAACAAATGCTAAACTGAATGTAAACATTTCTAAGATACCACTTGAAGATATGAAATCAAAGCAATTTTATTTCTAACAGGAACTTCCTGTATGTACTTATGCACATCATAAGGAGACCAACTCTTAGATGTCTGAGACAGAGCTGCATCTGCAGGGGAGGGGTTGAGTCAAAGTCTCACTATGTAATCCGGGTTAGCCTTGGACTTGGTATGTAGCCAGGTCGGCCTCGAGCACGGTAGTCCTGCCTCAGCCTGCTTAGTGCTGGGATTTCAGGTCTGTGTCACCTTGCCCACCAGAACAGCAACATTTTAATAAAATATTTTGAACATTTACATTTGAGCAAATGTTAGCTGAAAAATTACGAAGTAAAATTAACAGAAGGGTCAAGGTAGTTTTTCAAAGGTTGCCTAGTTATTGTAATGTTCCTATGTCAATAATGAGGTTTTTTTGTTGTTATGGTACAAAGGATTAAACTCTGGGGCTTACACATGCAGGTGAACTACCGCTGGGTTGCATCTTCAGTAGAATATTTTAAATAGCAAGACAGGGTGTTTTTTTTTTTTTTTTTTTAAAGCTCCATTTAGTAGGAAGGTCAAGTTTTCATTTAATACAGAGATTTATAATTTCAATTCACTGTCTTTTAAGAAAGAGTACCCCCATTTTTTAAAATAATAAAGGAGCAAAAGAAAAACAAACCCTGAAGACGAGGGCCATTGATTTATCTTTGCCTAGTATGTGCAGCAACAGCTACCCCCAGTGGTCAGAGTGGAATAGTGAAGTTTTTTTAGCCATATGATTATAAAAGGTGAATTTGGAAATGACTGTTTTTCACTGAATTTCAGGTTTTAGGATAAGAGTTACCTTTTACTTTAAATGAGGTTCCACGAAAATGTGTAGCTGCAAAGTTTGATGCAGTAGCTAGAATAATGTAGTTCTAAGAAGTAGCTAAAATAAAACTCAAACCAAAGGGAGAACGTAGATACTTTATTGCTCACCTTTCACACAAAGCACACCTCCAGCCATTTTCTTTCACAGCTTGACAATGTTTATGTATACAAAAACCCAGCAAGAAGCATCATGTCACGTAGGTTTCAGTAAAGGAGAATGTAAAACATCAGCTCAGTCAGGCTTTTGTTTTCTGCAGCAATAATAAAGGGCCTCCCGCACTAAGCAAAAATCTTACTCTGTAGTGCATTTCTTCCATTACAAAATCATCTCCTGCTGAAAGCAAACTAACTTGTATTTGCTGAGCCAGTGGTATTAACTCGTGCATAAAACAAATTTCGGTTTGCTATTTCTTCTAGCAGATTTCAAGTAAAAATAAGGTTGAAGGAAGAACTTGTTTTGGATGGATGCAGGTCAGTTTGAGTTGCTATACTTAACTAAATGCCTATGTGTACTATAGGTTCAACTTAGTTTGCCTTTATAGTCTTTATTTTGGCTGTGTTCAAGGTTTTCAGAGTTGAGAATATGGTACAGTATTCCATCAACAGAATAAGGCTACTGAATGTGCTGTCTGCAAAAGAGCTCATTTAATAGGAACTGACCTAACCAATCTATCGTAAAGCAAAGGTGGCACTGACTCTCTGAATAAAATGCCAATCAGGGCAGAACTGTTCTCAGAAAATAGGCATTAGACCTCTTTATGTAAAATATATATAAATGGGTTGTTAATATGAGGAATGTTCCCCAGTAATAAATCTAAAAAAGCCTAGGTGAATCCTCATTTTCAAACTACTTTATTCAAGTAAATTGTTCAAAAAATATGCATGTTCTGACTGTGGAACTAGTCTACTGGTCAATTAAAAGCAACTTTAATTACCTTTTTTTTTTCATAGAAAGTAGAGATGCTGCATGTATTTTTCAAATAAACTGCATCCTGTAACTCCCATTTGAAAAAAAAAACCCAAAAACTGATGGAAGACCTGCAAATGCTTACGCCAAGCAGGAGTCTGCCTGCCACCTGTGGTCACACCTAAGTTCAAACTGATGCTGGACTCAGGATTCTGAAACTAAGTTTCTATTACTTGAGCTCTAGCAAAATGTAAGGTTCTGTAGCCTCAACTAGTATAATGTCTCCCCTGTCCAAATCCAGAATGATTATACTGATAGCCACCGTGCTGGAAATGCTGTTCAAACTGACCCCCCTGGTGGTAAGTCTGTCCTCCCCTTCCACTCCACCCTCCTCCCTGGCCTCCGCGACCACCCCGGCCTCCGCGACCACCTCTCCCACCACGACTACCACCTCGATCACCATGATGCCCACCATCTTGGTATCTATTGTCCTGCTGGTATCCACCACCCTGGTATCCACTTCCTGTGTATGAAGATGTGTGGAAGCCACCATAACCACCGCCTTGGTAGCCACCACTGTGACCACCATGATAGCCACCTGGCTGGAAACCTGAGTCTCGATAACCACCATCTTGGTAGCCACCTCCTCCTCCACTCCCTCCATCTGTCCAGCCTCCTTGATGTTTATTTCCTCTTCCTCCCCCTCGGCCACCATGGTCATAGCCACCACGTCCACCTCTCCCTCCTCCTTGTTCATGACCACCTCCTCCTCCTCCTCCTCCTCCTCGTCCTCCATATGAGGAATGTTCATAACCACCTCTCCCTCCTCCTCGGCCTCCTGTTTGCTGCTGGGGCCCATCTTGCCTTTTCTGCCATGGTGGCATCTCAGGGGGTGGAGGTTCAATTTCATTGGGTCTACCACCTCTGTCAGGCACCCTGCCCATCAACACCTATGGAAGAAGAAAGATACTTAAATGACCTCATTTCATACATAGAGACAAGGGTATCTAGGAAAAAACTAAAGGTATTCTAGTCACCTTATTGATGGCACAGGCTGTCTTTTCTCTTATAGACCCACTGCTTGTCCTCAAAATCTTTGATAAGTCTTGTCTTGCAGCCAAAAGATGGGCAATAGAAATAGTACTTTTGGGAGACAAGACTGAGCGCTTCGGCTGGTAGACCTTGGCTAATTTTTCTGTTTGACTCTGTTGAAAGAAACATGTTTAAAGACAAAGGTTAATTTTCAAAAGGGACTTAAAAAATACTCATATTAAATAAGTTAAAGATCTGATATTGGAGTTTACTAGGTTTCAGGTGGAAAGAAAAATTACATACTCACTACTATTTCTACCTAGTCAAAAACTCTTCTGCACGTACAGCTGCCAGACTTGTAAGGAATGAAGGTGGAGCAAGGAGGTCTAAACATCTTTAGATGATGCCTGCCTGTGAATATTTGCTCTTTTAAATTATTTAATGTGTACCTTAGCTCTGTCAGACCAGCCAAAGGACTGCACAGTGACATCCAAACGTTTTATTAGCAGCTTTCTCCGGACTTCATATTCATTGGCTATGGCTTGGTTAATTGCTTCTATCTTTTCCTGAAGCAAAATGAAAAAGACCAGTTAGAATTTAATTCTGTTCAATCCCATGATCCTAAAGGGCAGAAACTGTTTCTTCATAATGAAATCCCTAGTACTTAACCTACATAGTCCTTTGTCTTGGTGAGATATTAACAGTTAATGTGAAATGACGGACAAAAAAACAAACAAAACAAAACAAAACCCTAAGTTTTAAAACATGATAAAGAGTGCATAAACTACAAAATTCTTATTTAGCTTTCCCATAATTCACCGTACGAAGTTCAGCCACATGAAGTGTTTGGCTTGAATCCATTTGGCAATTAGAAACATGCATCATACTGAAACAATTTATTTTAACCAGTCCGTGAAATATTTACAAATTACAGCCGGGCGCTGGTGGTGCATGTTGTAATCCCAACACTCTGGGAGGCTAATGCAGGAGGACTGCAAGTTCAAGCCCAGCCTGGGCAAATGATCAAAACCCTGTCTCAAAATAAAAAAAAAGGGCTGTGGATGTAGCTCAGTATGAAGGCCTCGCCCAGGTTTAATCTCTCAGTACCACAAAAAAAAAAAAAAGAAGAAGAAGAAGAAGAAGAAGAAGGGAAGTATATATAATTGTAAACGGAATTATTCTGCATTAACACTGAGATTTATAAAAATGATTCCAAGGATGCCCACTTAGGAAACAATGTAACAGGAAACACAATTTAAAAAGTATAAAATGAAAGTACTGACATAAAAACCATGAAAATATGGGGTTCTTTAGTAAGTTTACTCAAAGGGGTTACTACTCACCCAGTGGGCCGGTCCCATTGGCTTCTTCAGTAAAGGCTTTCCCACATGATTGGGTGGAACTTTTGCTAACGTTTCCTTTAACTGACACAAAAATGTAAATGAATAAAAAGTCTAAAAGTAAAACATATCTTCCTCATCTTCCTAATTCCCATCATATCTTGCCATCAAAAGAAGACTCCTGACAGAGGCAAAGGTGGAGGATGTTTTGAAACATAAATGTCAAGATCCACAAGATAAAGACACTCACTTGTCCCACTCCTCTCGTGCCTACAGAAGCATGAATCCTTCAAAGCACCTAGAACAGTGCCTGACCGCAGAGGGCACTCAATGAGCATTTGCTGAGTGAATGAATGAATGAATGAACACACAGAAAAATAATGACTACAGATACACTGCTGCGCCCCTGTAGCATCAGCCAAATCTGTGCATCCTGGTGCTGACCTACCCCGGTATGCAAATGCATGAAGCAAGTCTTAGAGTTCAGCAGATATGCACATTGGGAATAACTGTACTACAACAAATACCATTCTGTTTCACTCATTTTGTTAAAAGTGCATGTTTCTAATCAAGTATATAAAAATATCTTAACTCTTTATAATGTGTGGTACAAAAACAATTCTAGTTCATTTTCACATAGCAAATGTTGAGCAGCCAACATATCTTATTTGCCAGTTGGAATATATAAAGACCCAAAGTTATTAAATTAAAAACCAGAAAACATTCTTTTTTATCCAGTCAATGGGGAAGAGGGTAGTAACATTTAATGATAAACACTATAAAAATTAATTGCTTTATGCATATGATAATTTTCAAAAGGACTTAAATGTTAATTCTTTTTACATTATAGCTAGCTTACCTCAGCTTTTGAACCAAACTGTAAAGTTTCCTTTTTGAAAAAGAGACATGCTAATATGCTTTTTAAAAATACTAATTTCTCATTAAGTCATCCGGGACTTAAAATTCAAAACTTACATAGTAACAATTACTTAATATGCACATTAGGTTCCCATTAAGAGAAATAAACTTAATGTTTCATATCAAACAAATGTAGGACTATGCCTTTAATACACTACAATCTGGTACTAAAGGTCTTACTTTTTTCTCAATCCCGCTGAAGAATTGGAACATAGTTATATTGGCTGGAGGTTTGGACATTCCTAGAGCAATACATATGCCTTTCAACTCTTGAAAGACCTCACTACCGCCTCCTTCTTGAGCTTTTTTTGGAGGAGCATTCACACAGAGCATTCTGGCAGCTTCTAGTTCTGAGATGAGGTATGCTGAAGTAAACAAAATAAGATTTCAAAATGAGATACAGCTATAGTTAATAGTCATAAGTCTGGAGTCACAACTCTATAGACCTAATGATATGTAACTTTTAAAGCTGCAAGAATGGATTAAAAACAACAAAGGAAAACCATTTTTACCTGCAAATGATAAAACATATAAATTGGTTATGTAATTCAGGTATTTAACCAATATATAATGATAAAGTTTAATTTAAAATTAAGCATTTCTTCTTTGATATGAAAGGTTCAAGGTAAATTATGCCTCAAGTTTTGGATTTTTACATTCTATTATTAAGGAACCTCCAGAACAGGGGTTGGCATCTGTTAAAAAATTTGCAAAAGGTAATGGCTGATTTTTAGTGACAATAAAGAAAATACATATATACATACACACATACATATATATTCTTACCATCTAAGAGCACCAGTGATACAACTACCTTGCCCTCTTGCCTCTCAGTAATTAGGCATGTGATCTAGAACTAGTGTGAAACATTCCTAAGTACCCAAGTTTGAGTTACAGAAGTGGAAAGGCACTAAATTCCTAAAAGGTCTTTTCCTGAATCTCCAGTAGCCTTATGCTGCCCTCTGGCTGTCCAAAAAAGCCTCTTCCATCTGTGTTGGGAGGATGTCATGGTGTCGAGCGCCCCCCCATCCTGGCCCCGGGCCGTTTCTCAACTTACTTCCCTGCAAACACCAACACTTTTGAATCATGTCTTGGCAGTATTGTCCCTTTACAGGACGGTTTCAGCCAGGAATAAGGAGGGCCACAATCTATTTTAGGTAACTTAGTCCAAGGTATAAATATCTAATTCCATTCCTTTAACTTTTCCAAGGACACTTTTTATTAAAAAGATGATTTAATAATCACTTGAATCTTAGGATTTTAGGTTATGTGGCAAAATGAGATTCTTCAGACCATAGGATTGGAAAAAGACATTTTCTAGCCCCTTAAGCCCTATTAGAAGTGCAAAGGAGTGATCAGCTTAAATATCTCATTTACTATCCTCAAAGTGTAAGGTTAGGAGCAAGGGGGCCACAATTTTCACAAATCGTCTCTGAAAAGCTGCCAACTCCTGTTCTAAAACAATAAAACAGCTCTGTTTCTGCAAAGGTCATTCCAAAATAGGCCTGATAAAGTCTTAATACATTCCATATACCAAACTATACTTACGCATTAAAACATAAAGCAGTAAAACCCCAGAGTTATGAAAACAACCACTG
Organism: Dolichotis patagonum; assembly: GCA_004027295.1. Taxonomy (NCBI): domain Eukaryota; kingdom Metazoa; phylum Chordata; class Mammalia; order Rodentia; family Caviidae; genus Dolichotis; species Dolichotis patagonum. Next base: position 88,871 of record PVJX010000115.1, read on the forward strand.
TTGTTGTAACTAGGTTTACTAGTAGCACACTGCCATACTCATCCACTTACATATAATTTGTGACTGTTCTCCTGCTATAATGGCAGATTTGGGTAACTGTCACAGAGACCATATGGCCTGTACCGCCAGAAATATTTACTATCTGCCCCCTAAAGGAAAAGTTGGTCAACCCTTGTTCTAGAAAATCATACACTGTGTGATTTAACAAACTGGTTCCTAAATTTGGGACAACATAGCTCAGGCAAAATCTATTCACCAATATAATTAGCATTAAAAAAACTTGAACTGCAAATGATGTGTTCAAAGCACTAGGGATGGTATTGGAGATTTTTTTTTTAAAACAAGATTATCTCTACTGATGCTTAGTTAAAGTAAGATATACCCATCCCCCTAAAAAAGATAACTAGCTCTTCATACAGAATTCTTAACTGGCCAGGCATGGTGGTACACCCCTGTAGTTCTAGCACCATGAAACGTTGAGGCAGGAGGATCACAAGTTTGAGCCAGGTCTGAGCAATTCAGTGACTTAGCAAGACCTTGTCTTAAAATAAAGGGCTGGAGATGTAACCCAGTGCAAAGGTCAACAAAACAAAAACAAAAGCAATGCTGGTTTTCTGGGCATGGTGGTACCTGTAACACCCACACTCTCAAAATCTGGGGCAGGAGATCACAAGTTCAGGTCCTACAGCCTGGGCAACTTAGCAAGACTCTGTTTCAAAATAAAAAATAAAGCCTAGGGATATAGCTCAGTACACAGGCCCTGGGTCTAAGCCCCGGGTGACAAGAAACAACAATAAGAAAAAAAAATCCCATCTTTGGTCTGTCTTATTTTATCCACCAACAATAAGAGAAAAAAATCCCATCTTTGGTCTGTCTTATTTTATCCATGTGAAATAACCTGAGAACCATAAAAGACCAAAGAACAGTCCTTAACCTGATATGCAAGTTTTTAAACCACACATTCAAATACTATTCTACTTTACTAACAGTTCTAATAAGGTTCATTTACCTCCCCCTTCCCATGCAATGTGCTAAAAGATTGAAATTCATGAGGCAAAGATGCTAGAAGTAAAACTGTAACAGCAAGATATGTCAATTATTACCGGGAAAGATGAGAATTAGTTATACAAAGCAGCAATGAACAAGTGTGTGAAATACTAGAATGAAAGAGATTACCAACTGCACAGGACATATCTAAAAAGGGGAAAACTGCAGAGGCAAAGGTAAAGATGTGCACATAGGAAGAATTTAAAAAACAAATAACCTTTGGCTGATTTTGTCATTTAGTTGACGAACAAACAGTGACACACTACTGAAAACCTTTGAGATGATAGCACATTCAAAAACCAAAGTCCATTAATTATGACCTCAAGTCCAAACTAGGTTTGGTGCCGTCTGCTTAAGAGACAGGAAAGAGTTAAAAGTATTTTTAAAAAACTTACATTCAAAGTGTTTTTTTTCTTTTCTCCCCCTACCCCAAACATCAGTCATAAAAAGGCTCAACTCTGAAATTCTTTGGATACATTAGTAATTCAGGGCCATTACTAAGATTTCATTCCACACAGCTCTTATCTTCCTTTCTAGATAACAGTCTACATACCAAATACTATTTGTAGAAGAAATGCTATGGAGGGAGAATTAGTTGAAAACACTGTTGTTGAGCCAGTTATCCCAATCATCTAACAAAAAAGTTAAGAAAGTGACTCTGACTAGCTTAGTGCCTAAGTATAATGGCTACAAACACTGTCTGTTTTGTAGTACAGGCTGGCCTTGAACTCATGACAATCTTTCTGCCCCAGCTTCCCAAGCACTGGGATTACAAGCATGCACCACCATGCCTGGCACACAAACACTTCTTAACTTGACCTTCAAAACTATTTAATTATTGATTGACTTTCTGAAGCAAGGTCTTGCTAAGGTGCTCAGGTTGGCTTTGAACTTAATACGTAGCCCAGGTTGACCTCGAACTCATGGCAAACCTCTTGCCTCCGCCTACTGAGTACTGGGAACACAGACGTGCACTGCCATGCCTGGCTGAAGTCTCAAAGGCAAGCATTTAAAAAAAAGTTCTCTTAATATAAGGGTTTTAGAATGCTTATAAAAATTCTGAGTTGACTATTGAATATATTTACTTATGTAAGGCAATAAAATTAGTCTACTTAATGCTTTCCAGGTGAAGAGACAAAAACTGTTAGTATATAAAAACATGGTTAAGAACTCTGCATAAAATTTTATTTCCCAGAATAGTCAGTAAATACTGTACAGGAACCATCCAAGTACTATTTCTGAATATTTACAAATGAAACTAAAACCTCCAAACAACAACCAAATCCCAAAGAAATAGCAATAAGATAAAATACTTATAATAGCATTGACATGCTTACTTTCCTCAAAAAATTTATTTTTTAAAAACCGTCATGATTTCACACTATCTTCTCTATCTACTTAAAAATGTGTTTCTCATCTAGAATGCAAAGGTTTAATGATCACATACTGGACCAACAATCCAGCACCACCACGGGTCTTATCAGGTGAGGTACGACAGCCTGAGGACCACCAAAGCTGACATGATAAAAGAGCACTGATTACAGGAATAATAATGCTGCCGGCACACACAAACCCACCATCGGCTCCTGAACTGGAAATTTCTTAAAAGCTTGCTGAACTTTCTTAAATATTTCTTAACAATAAATAGTACTGAATTAAATGCGTAATGAAATAGAACAAGAACAACAACTAGTTTATCAGTCAAAACACATAAATAGAAACTAAGGATGACATTCTAGTAGCCATGAACTTACTGAGCAAAAGGAGACAGTTCTTCTGCACGAGCAGGCGCTTGGTCACATCCCCAGATGTCAGTGAAAGATACGGACAGTTCATCTCCCCTAGCAGCCCACTCACCTCAAGCTGGAATTCTTCAGCTTCACTTGGACCTTTGAAGAATTACAATCATTTTATCTAAAGATACTGGTTGTTTTCCATTAGCACAATAGTTATTATATAAAATGAAATTTTTAATACGCTTTGCCAAACCTGTGCTCCCTTCCCTAATTCATCTTTCCTCACCCCACCACAAATACTTTTCTTACACAGTGCTCATTAGGCTGCTCCCTGACTTGACAATCCTTCATGGCTTGGAATTTACACCTCATCTAATCTAAATCTTTTCTGTCTGCCTTTAAAAATTCTTCACAGCTGCTCATATGTGCCCTTCCCAGCAGTTTTAATCATCTACTTATTACCTCTACAAACAGCCTGTCTGTCTGTGTCATGCCCAGGAAAAGGCCAATCTCACATCCTTTGCCTCCTTTTGTGTGCGAGCATGTGTGGTACTGCAGGCTGAGCCCAAGGCCTTTGCATTCAGTCCACATTTCCAGCCTTTTTCATTTTTTGACACAGTGTTGCTAAGTTACCTGGGCAGGACTTGAGCTTGCAATTCTCCTGTCTCAGCCTTCCAGACTGCTGGGATTATAGGTGTGCATCAGCACACCTGGCTTTGCGCCTTCAGTTTTAAATTACTTCCTGTGACTGACATTTTCTACTCTAGTAAATCCCACACCTCCATCAAAGCCCAGTGGTCCTGCTCTTTGAAGAAACCTTTCCTAAGCAGTCTTGATGTTACTTTGTCCTGTGAACCACAAGGGAGAACATTTAATTAATGTACTCATCCCCAGTTATTTCACTGGTACCTAATACTGCCATTTAGACTACATTTGAAGACAGAAAACATGACTCCTAGTTCTGCATTTTTGTAATACGTAAAAAAGCATACATTTCATTGGATGAGCAAGGTGAGAAAATGCATTCCTTCTTAACTATTTTGATTGTATTCAATACCCAAAGGGGGAGAATTAACAAACACTGAGAGAATCACCTGACCCAAGTCTATTTTCTCCTCTGTAAAAAAAAAAAAAAAAAAAAAAAAACCCACACCATATACCACTGTTTGGCAAACTGTGACAGGAGAACTTAAGGGTTTCAGAGAGCCCCTTTGGAGGAAGGTAGGGAGACAAGAGGGTAAAACAGGACGACTGCATTATCAGTGCCTTGTCAACTGTGATCTGTGTAACCTGGGGTTCCACAAAGCCTCTTTACAGGCAGCTAAAGAGGATGAGGACCAAGTTGTGCTGCAGGTATATTCTTTGCTACTTCAAGCTGAAGAGCTACATTTGCTTACCTATTTATGTGTTGGTTTCTATATAATGTGCCACTTGAACAAAAGGCCTGCAAGTTCAAAAGAGTTCTCTGGCATAGGCGTTTTCAAAGGTCCCAGCAATCCTTGATAGGTCAGCTAAGAGGCACAGTGGCTAAGAACACTGGTTGTGAACTTGACTGCTGGGTTGAGTTCTGGCTTCACCTGAGGCCACATACCTGACTTCTTGGGGGCTTTCTTTGTTGATGTATAGTAATAAAATCTGCCTCACAGAATTGCCCAGAGGCTGAAGAAACAGCGGGCACATATGCAAAGAGTGAGCACATAGTACTCAATGAATGTAAGTTCTACTATCATTATTGTTACACTAGACCTTCCTTAATAATTTTTTGTTTGTTTGTTTTTTGTCTTTTTGAGACAGGGTCTCGGCATGTAATTCAGGTTGGCCTTGGGCTCACTTTGTAGCCCATGCTGGTCTCGAACTTGCAAACAATTCTTCTGCCTCAGCTTCTCAAGTGCTGGGATTATAGGACTCCGCCATCACACCCGGCTACCTTCCTTAATAATTTTAACTGATCAAACTTGAGCTGGGGGTATAGCTCAGTGGTAGAACAACTGCTTAGTAGGTGCCAAGACATGAGTTCAATCCCTAGTGCATACACAGGCAGATTCGAACTGGATGCAACTAATATGTATACCTTAAATATGCTAACATCCAAGAGTAAACTCTGCCAATTGGGACTACGTATGTGTGTGTGTGGGGGGTTGTATACAGTTCTCCATAAAGGTGGGTTAACAGGTGGGCATTTTTGTTTGTCTATTATAGGTTTGCCCATGGTAGAAGGGAGCCAGATGGTGGAGTGTTGGATTCCAAGATTTAGTCTCTTATAAGAGTCAATAATCTAGTGATAAAGCAGGAACAAAATTGACAAATATAAACCAGTTTTCAGCCTTTCAAATCTGATGGTGCTGGATCTGACTCTGATGCATTTAATGATATAGCCCTATGATAAAGAATGCATCTTAACAACTTTCCTTCTTCCTAAACATAGTATAAGCATATCACAAGTATAATGTGTTTGTTTTGCGCGCTACTCATGCTTCCAAAATCTTGAAAGAAAAATATCCTAATTTGTAGCTGCTAACTCAGGATCTCACAATTCATGTAGAAAGTTCATATATTCTATTCTTTACTTTCCATTTTTCTGTATTTCAGTAATAGGTCTTTTCGGCCTTCACAAGAGTTTATGGTTACATAACTATGTTATGGTTTTTAAACTTCTATATTGCCTTATCTCAAAAAACAAAAGTATCCTGGTTTTTTAACAAAGTTTTTCTTTAAACTTACAAAAACTTGAAATGTTAGATTTAGTATTAATAATGTTCAACTGACAATTTTATTTTTATATTTTGCGGTGAAAAGTGAAAGTCTACTTACTGCTAGTTGCTTGTACATTTTCTTCTAGTTTACAGAGCACTCTTAACTCAGACACCAGCCAAGCACAGAGTTTGGTAAACTCGGGGGAACTGGCTCCAGCAGCGACTGCCTGAGACAGGGCACCATCCTCCAACAAGGGGCCCTTGTAACTGGTGAAGAAGAAATTACACTTAAGAAGAATGTCACACCCAAAATATTACAAGGCAAAATTATGTGTTATTTATGTAATTAAGCAATAATTTAATAAAGACAAATTATGATGACTAATTTCTAAATTTTCAAATGTAAATAAAACATAAAACTGAATTAAACCATTAGAGAAATAAGCCAAATGGCAACTGCATTTTAACTCTTAAAAATATATGACTATCTAACAGAATTATATATAGCATATGTGGGTTGACATACTAAATTATGTCAACATTCATAGATTTACTAGAAGTCTTATTGTACAAAGGTTTATTTTCTTATAATTGAACTGAGTAGTAAAAACAGATTAGCAAATGACAGCTAATTATATTGTTTTAGAAACAGTATTAGAAATTTTTTTCCAGCAATCAGGTTACTTTTAGAGATTTCCTTGACAAGCTTTTATACTTAATTATTTATTTCTCTTTTCTATATTTAACAATAGTTAAATATAGAAAGAAATACTAGTACTATAGAAATGTCAAGGCCAAGGATTTAGCTCAGTGGCATAAGTGCCTGCCTGGCAAGTATGAGGTTGCAAGTTCAAAACCTGGTATCAAAAAAATAAAAAGAAAATGTCAAGATTAGCTTAAATACTGTTACTCAGTTTATGAACTGGTACAACTGAATCCTAATCTTTTTTGAGTTCAATGTAATTATAAAATATTCAAACGTTCATGATAGTAACAACTATAATCATCTACATTCTAAAACAAGCTTTTGCTGCTCAAAGTAATCCTAAAGTATATATTGTTCATATTTATTACTTTATATTCTGTTAAATGAAATATTGATAAAAACCTTATTAAAGATGATACATCTTTAATACTGTACTTAAAAATGTGATGTTTAAAAGTATGGCTATGTTGGAGAAAAGACAATTCTCAGTGTGAGAATTTTAAAACTGTGATTATATATTTACATATGAAATGGAATGGTAAAATACTAGAAAAAGCTGCGGTTACTTGGTCTAGCATCTAGATTCAAAAACCACTTATTATTGGACACAGCAAAGAAACTAGGCCTAAAAAATTCTCTTTTGTGTTTCATGTTTAGTTTATTCAACAAGTAGATACTGAATTCCGACTGTGTGCAGACATTCGACTCTACTATATTTTCCAGTGAATCCTTAAACATACATGGCAGTCAATTAAAGCTGAATTTCAATATCTGAATGTCATCAAACTAAGTTAAAATTTATAAAGTTTTCAGAAAATCCCATGGTTTACATTATAACCCAACTCTGTTATTTCTTTACAATTATTACAGTAATAATAATTATTATTTTTTGCCTTTTTGAGACAGAGTATGTAGTTCAGACCGGCCTTGAACTCATTATGTAGCCCATTATGTGGCTTCAAACTTGCAGCAATTCTCCTACCTCGACCTCCGAAGAATAATTACTTTTTTATATTCAAGAAGAAAAATATAGCTAAAAGAGGATTAAAGCACAATAATAGTAAGAAAAAACTGCATCCACAGCCAACTGTTTATTCATATGGAACAACTATACTTAAATAAAGCCTACCCCTTTTCTCATTCTATTCAGTCAACACTAACTGCATCTGTCACTTCTAAGAAACATCTAGGATTGCATTTCCTTTCCTAGGAAAGGACCTTCCCCAGTGTCCCTCTACTTTTGTAGTATCAGGCGAACCTTTCTTCTGCCTTGCACTCTACCTAAGAGCCAAGGCCAACACTGTCACAGACCGAGTGTTCCTCAAAAATGTTCACTGCTGACTGAATGAATGGTTTCACATGTGAGCAAGTGGCTCAGTGCGAGACGTCAGAAAAAGAGACCATTTTGCAGAATGTAACTTTTACTTCTATCTCGATGAATGAAATAAGCTCCCTAAAATCTGGCACATTCATGAATATTCTGAGCAAGTTTTCAAAGAAAACACTGGTAATTCACTTTAACAAAGAAAGATTAGCACCACTGCTTCCTTTCTAAAAAATTTCGATTAGGATAAGCAAGTTATTTAAATGGACCAACTCCAGGAACCCTCAAAAGTGCTTGAAGAAAGGTTTATCTTAAAGGTTTCTGTTGTCATGAAAAATCCAATGTGAATGGTTTGATAAAGGGCTAGTTACTTCCCCATACAAGTAGCTAAACTTGTACTTTTTTTTTTTTTTGAAACAGTACCTGTAGACAAATACTTGAATCCATACAATTTGTTTTCTAGAACCACGGTTAGCCCAAAAGGTTCCAAGTTCTCAAGTTTATAGAGTACATTGATCTGGGTGACCCAGTGAGATAAGCCCTATTTCCCAGCTGCGAGGTACCGATGAATTATGACTGAATGACAGGAAGAGAGGACAAATGTAAACCAAACAGGCAGCTTTTTAATGAGTGAAGAGGACGTGGGCTAATAGGCTCAACGAGGCAGAGTCCGAGTCAGGGGGAAAAGTGCCAGTGGTTCCCAGGCAGGTGACGGTAGGTTACGTGCACAACTGAGCAGGCTAGAGCCACGGAGGAGCGCCCAGACAGACATGTGGCTCGGGGAAGCCTGGCTGCCGGGAGAGATGACTGGGCAAAGGAGGTTTTCTGAGCGAAGTGGGCGCGGTACGAGGACAGGCTTAAGGTAAGAAATTTGGAGACCAGCAAGGAAACGGAGAGTCAACTTTGCAGCCTCTACAGTGGGGGTAGGGCAGGAGGGGGGCAAGGAGAGAAGCCCGGGTGTGGGGGTGGAGAACCAGAGCCCAGACAATGACACGCACGACCGACTAACGCGGCGGGGAACTTGGCTGTCGGGAGCACCCGCTGAAGCAGGGGCGTTGGGGTTGGAGGGCCCAAGTCGGCAGGGCAGGGAGTGGACGTGGCAGTGGGGGTCCCGGGGCCAAGGGAGTCGACAGCAGGAGCCGCGAGCGCGGCGTGCAGAGGCAGGTGTCTCAGGACTGAGGCGCAGAAGGAGTTCCCGGGGCGCCAACAGTGAGGGGCTCGGGAGACCCGTGCCTTGGCAGTCTTACCCTAGATCTTCTAACGACTCCAAGATGTCAGGCTCCATGAGGTCACTCTCCATGCTTCTGTGGTATTCAAATTTCCGAGTCGTCAGACTCCCCTCTTCGCCGGCAACGCGTACACTCACGCATGCGCTCCCTCCCCGGAACTTCCAAGTCGACAGCGGGCGCTTCAGCCCCTCCACTGCGCATGTCCTGAGCGTGCGCTAGCGTCTTGGTCCCGCCCGCCGCCCTACCCCCCGCCCGCTAAAGGCGTGCCGGTCTGCACAGGCGAACTACTGAAAGGTGAAGCCAGCCGCCCGAAGAAGGGCAAGAGGACTAGCTGCGTGGCAGCTGGGCGTAAGGACCGGGAGGTGGGGAGAGCGCTAGACTCCGTGTACGCATGTGCAGATCTTTGGGCGAGGCGGGGAGGGGAGGAGCTTGACCCGGGCGCCTCTGTGGACTGGGTAACAAGTCTGTTGTGCTGATTTCAGCCTGCTGGGGGCTCACGTGGGTGGGACTCCGTAGTTGCCAAGTGTTGGAACTTTAACTGTAGGTCGTGAAGAAATGGAAAATGCGTGATTCTAATTAATTGCCAGGACTGGGTGGACGCTCTCAATGCAGAGAACGGCAGAGAACGTGCAGTTTTTTTATTTCCTTGTGATGAGTAGCTGAGTTTCAGGGTTGAAGGGGCTTTCCTTTGACACGATGAGACCCTAAGCTTCTGTCCTGTCCACATGTGAATTTTCTCCGATATGTTTGTTATTGCTTTGTGTGTGTGTGTGTGTGTGTGTGTGTGTGTGTTTGAGACAAACTGATCTTGAATTCACTAGATAGCCCAGGTTGTCTCAAACTCGGGCGATCCTCCTGGCTTAGCCCTCCGAGTGCTGAGATTACAAGGAATGTGGCACTAGGCCCATGTTCTACCTGACTTCTTGAGTTCCTTGCAGACATGGTGCATCTTATTTGAAAGGGAAGGTGGTGTGTGTGTGCGGGGGTGGAGGGGGCTTGGTGTGTTACTCTATATCAAATAAGAGTAGGACGTATTTAAACCCATGCAACTTAGACGGCAAATAAACTTTCTGGTTGTACTGTTACTGTTTTTGGTATTGTTTTCCTAGATGTAATGCTTAGTTTAGGATAAGTTATGGTTTTGGGGGACAGTTATTGATTGTGCTTATAAACTATTGGGAAATGAGAAAAAATGTTTTCAAAATGATGGTATTTTAGGAAATTATATTTAAATATACTTTGGCATACCCTTATATTGTGTAGCCATTGGATTAAAGAGGTTTAACATTGCTGCCGGATTCTCTTTTTGTAGTTCTTGTTTTCACATTGTATGGATAAATGTTCCCTATGCTCAACAATACATTTTTTAGTTCCTTATTTTGCACCATGTGGAGTAGGGGCAAGTTGTGTACCTACTGTGTGCTTGGCTTGGTATTATCCACCACCACATTATGATGCAGTCCTCATACAGCTGTGCAAACATTACTGCATTTTACAAATGAAGACACTAAGGCTCATGGTTTAATGATTTGTGAAAAAATTTTGAAGTCTATAGATATGGGTTGAATTTTGTGATAGATATCTGAACCCATAGCCACTTTGACTATTCAAGTAGGATTTATAAGTGGGGCGTAAAAAGAGGAAAAGTCAGCTAGCTAAATTGTTTAAACTTGTTTATATTGTGTATAATTATCTTACTGTAATACAATTGGATTTTTTGTCATGCTGGGCAAATGCTCTACCCCTGAGTCATATATCCCAATCCCTAAAATGAAAAAAAAAATTTTTTTTAAATCATAGAGTTGTTGAAGGTGCTAAACAAAAACTAATGCTTAATACAAAATCAACTTTGAAAAAAGCTACTTACATTCTTCAATTCTTTCTCTTTTCTTCCCTCCCTTTCTACCTCCCTTTCTTTATTCTTTCTTTTCTGTCACAGGTTCTCTGTTGCCCAGGTTGACCCCCAGTTCCTCAACCTCCAGCCTCAGCCTTCTGCACAGCTGGAATTATAGGCACATGGCCCGGCACTCAGATTGACTCACTTTATTATTATTTTTTTCCTGGTACTGAGGTTTGAACACAGAAGGGCTCTGCCACTGAACTACATACCCAGGTGTTGTGGTTTGTTTAGATGTCCCGCAAAGCCTCATGCAGTCATGGAGGTCGCTGAATGTAGCGTTTGTGATTGGTTCCTTGTGTAGCGCTGAGATTTGCCCTGTGAGTGCTGCACCTCCCTGGGGCAAAGCCAGCCTACAATGTAAGGGTGAAAGGAGGTGCCCTTTCCCTCTCTTTTGCCCTTTCGCTCTTGCTGCTTGTGTCTACCCTGAACGGTTTGCCCATCAGCCACACCATCCTGCCTTGGAGCCAGCTGAGTATGGACTGAAACCTACCCCCAAACCGTTAAGATTTAAAAAACCCATTTCTTCCTTCATTTTGAGCATCAAGTATTTTGTCTCAGCAATGAGAGAACAGTAACCAAGACACCAGGCTTTTAATTTTTGAGACAGGATCTGGCTAAATTGCTTAGACTGGTCTAGAACCTGCCATCCTCCTTCAGCCACCTGAGAATCTGTAACTATAGGCATATACAACCGTGCCTGGTTTGACTCAATTTTTTTTTTTGTCTGTTCCGGGGATTGAATCCCCATTTCTTTCTTCCTCTCTGCAGATTGTGGGTGATTGTGGCCCAACAGCAAGAGCTAGGGATTCTGGAGGAGACCGCTTCATCAGAGAAGGAGGAGAAACAGGAAGAGAAATGCTTTGCTTTACATGAAATTAGGGAGACGTGTGAAATGTGAGAAACTGCAGAATTCTGTAGAAAGGCACCACCCGGTGAAGGCCATCGCGTGCCAGTGGTGAACCTGTGTAATGATAATGCAGTGTCATATTTCCCCAAACTCCTCAAAAGGAGGCGAAAGCAAGTGTGATTGAATGGGTTCCTTGTTAAAGTTCCATGATGAGAAAAAGATTGCATGGAGCCCATAGACAGCAGTGGGTCCGCTAGAGGAAGTGAAAGTCGCCCTGCTTGGTAGCCCTCTTCTCTCCTCTTCCTCACACCAGCCACGAAGGTTTTCAAAGGTAAATGCAGGGTAATTTATTTTTAAATATTTTGTATTTTCCTTATTTCTTACACTGTGGTATTGTAACCTTTTGGGGTGGTGGAACAAATCATCTAGGTTTCCATTATTGTGTGAAAATTTGGTTTGATATACAAGTGCTTTGGATTACAAGCATGTTTCTAGAGCAAATTATGTTCACAAACCAGGGTTTTACTATGCTGTTTTTTAAAAAATTGTCATGTCTGCAGAATCTGCTAGACATAGCGAGACCCTGTTTTTGTTTAGAAATTATTTTAGTTTATTTGTGACCTGGTTGTGTGAAGACCTCATTCAGGCTGAGTATAACAGAATGAAAGGCAGAATGACCCCAGAGTTAGTGAGCTCTGAGTTTTACTTCAGATCTGTCCTGTACGAGACAGAATCTTCCGCTGGCATGGTGGCACCTGCCTTGTAAATCTCAGACGTTCAGCTGGCTGAGGCAGGAGGATGAGGATTTTGGGGCATAGTGAGACCCTGTCTAAATCAATAAATTAGAACTATAGGTGTAACTCAGCGCTCCCTTGGTCCTAGCCCCTCCTGCCATACACACACACATACACACTGAAAGAAAGAATTATTTTTTTTTAAAAACACAGCAACACCAAAGTTGCTTTAATGTGTGTATGCTGGCCGCAGCATGGTGGGTAGGGGCTGGGGTGAGTACACAGCAGGGAGCCCTCCTAGACTAAACCTAGGAAGTGGCTGAGGACTGCTTTTGTAGCTGCTGAAGTCCATTGAGTATCTCTGAGAGATGGGGAGCTTGTTGTTTGGAAAGTGATTGCCTGGAGGCTGGATAATTGAGGGCGATCTTAGGACGCCCACAGGTGCCAGCACAGGCCTTTTAATAACCTGAGGACTTGTTTTGTTTTGTTACGTTTTGTTTTTTTGGTAACAGAGTTTCACTGGGTAGTCCAGATTGGCTTCAAGCTAGCTAGGGAAGCCTAGGCTGGTCTCAGAGAGGTGACCTCCTGCCTCAGCCTCCAAGTGCAAGAACTGACACAGAGGCCATTATAAAGGACCAAGGACAAATTGGCTCCTGAGCCCTTAGCCTGTTACTCACTGAAAAGTTGTGGTTTGTGTATGCTTACTTCTGAGGAAGTCAGGGACTTCAAAATGGTTCTTCCTAAAAAAAAATATGGTGACTCCACTTATAGATGCCTAATAAGTATCTAAAAGCAGAACAAAGCTTGGTCTTCAGTGTTTTTTGTTTGTTTGTTTGTTTGTTTGTTTTTGAGACAGGATCTCTCTATGTAGTTCAGGTTGGTCTTGATCTCACAGTGATCATCTTGCCTCAGCATCCTGAGTGTTGGGATCACAAATGTGTGCCACCATGTCTAGCTAGTTTGTATCCTTTTTTGTTTTTTAATCATAAAATTTTGGATCAAATCGCTTCTGAGTCCTGCTTATAGGTATATTAATCATTTAAGGAGTTGACATCTAAAAAGTTGACAAAACAAGATTAACCAGCCCCAGTCCTGAATTTATAATCTTTTAAGACTGAAGGCACCCAGATAAAGGATTCAACTATGCCCATTTTATGCTCTAAAATGAAGGTCACTTTGTATTCCAGCAGAGCCTTATACAAGACTGAGACTTCCCCAGGCAAAAATAACTATCTCATCAGGCTTGAAACTGCACGTCTGTAATCTCAGCATTTTGGGAGGAATGGAGGAAGAAAGATTGAAAATTCAAACCCAGCCTGAGGTTCTGAGGATTAAGATGCAAATAGCTTTGGGGTAGAGGGGGATGTCCATTATTTTGCCTATTACTTTGCCTTCCCTTTGGAGTAGAATGATGAATGATCTAAGTTATAAGGCCACTCTTTCTCAAGTCGTCCTGAAGAGGTTAAAGATAAATAATTTTATGTACTGATAAAAAAGCATAGAGGGGATATGAGCCAAATTAAACCTCTCCTTTAAAAAATGTAGAGGGGAAGCTGGGTGTGGTGACTCACACCTGTCATCCCAGCACTTGGGAGGCTGAAGCAGGAGGATCCTTGAGACCAGCCTGGGCTACAAGTGAGCTCAAGGCCAGCCTGAACTGCATAGTGAGACCCTGTCTCAAACACACACACACACAAAAAAAATGTAGAGCGGAAAATGAAAATGTTTTCAATTTTAAGGAAGATCTTTTATGTCATAATGAGGCAGGAGGTAGCTAAGAAACAGCTGGAAAGTGAAGGAGGGCCTGCCTTGGAGCCTTCTTTCTGGAGTAAGTCCACTTTCTAAGTTAAACAGCCCAGCATCAGGATATCCAGGTCTAAAGGCAATGGGAGAAAGCAATCAGATAGCTCAGCTTATATGCAATAGATTTCTAGACTTATAACCAGTGGTCTTCAATTGCCCTTGGCTGACCCTAGCCCAGTTTGCTAAGTTATGACCTATGCAGTTTTGACCCACACCCACTCCTGTGGGCTTTGGGGCTTTGGGCGCCATGATGGTTCCTCCAGGAGCTCTAAATGATTGACCCTACTGCCCCATGGAGGGGCAGAGACTAGCTTCTCATTGGTAAGGGAAAAACCTCCAACAAATGTCTCACTCCCACCACAAATGCCAAAGCTTAAAACCTTCAACATCAAGGCTCTTTGGGGCAGTGAGCTCCTCTCGCTGGCTTGCTCCTACCTGTGGAGTGTATTTTCACTCTACACTCCACGTTATAAGTTATTTTCACTCCACAGGAAGGAGCGATACATTTCAATAAATCTTTGTGCCATTCCTTTTGAGTGTCCTGCTGAATTCTTCATTCAGGACATTACGTCTGAGCAGATAGCAACCTTAAAAACATTATAAATAAAGTTTTAAGTTGAATAACAGCTAAAGATTTATGCAGCTGAGACTTAAAGAATTTACTCATAAAATCCACACAGATGGAATTTCTCTTCTTTCTTTTTGTTTTTTCCTTTGCTCCTGTATTAGAGAGTGAACTCATAGGCTGGGAATACTAAGTATGGGTTCTACCACTGAGCTATACTCCCAGCCCTGGGTATTTGTTTATTTATTATTTTTAAATTTTTAATTAGTACATGTTTGCAATACATAATGATCACATTCATCATAGGGAATATGTGCCTGTACATAATATGTTTCAATTATTTTTTTCCTATTCGCCTCCTTTCCCTTCAACCCTCTTTCCTCTCCTAATTTTTAAAAGTTTTGTTTCCATTTTTTCCTTCCATTCTCTTTTTTAATCCCTTTTTCCTTCTTTCCCTTCCATCTGCTCCCTCCCTTGTTTCCTTTCCTATTTGAACATGTTCTTCCTCCTGCCTGGTACCGACCCCCATTTTGCTTCTTCTTTACTCTTTGGGTTTCTCACACAAGAAAAACGATATTTTAATTTGTGTGTCTGATTTATTTCACTTATGGTTTCACGATGCATCCATTTACCTAAGAAAGACTCAAATACTCAAATTAATCCTTCTTTATGAAGAATAGTATGGGGCCAGGGATTTAGCTCAGTGGCTTAAGTGCCTGCTTTGCAAGCACGAGGTTGTGAGTTCGATCCCCGGTACCAAAAAAAAAAAAAAGAATAGTATGCTATTGTATACAAATACCACATTTGCTTTATCTGCTCATCTGCTGATGGGCATATGCACTGTTTCCAAGATTTAGCTATTGTAAACTGTGCTGCTATAAACATGGATATGCATATATCATTATGGTATGATGCTTTTAATTCTCTTTGGGAAGATTCCGGGAAGGGGCACAAATGGAATCTGTAGTTTTAGTTTATTGAGGAATGTCCTCACTAATTTCCTTGGTAGGTGTATTAGTTTATATGCCCACAAACAATGGAGAAGGCTTCACCCCCCCACACCCCTGCAGCCTTGTCAGCATTTATTATTGGCTGATTGCTTGATGACAGCCATCCTTTCTGGAGTGAGATGAAATCTTAGTGTTGTTTTAATTTACATTTCTCAAATGATCAGTGATGTTTAACATTTTTTCATATATTTATTTTGTTTGTACTTACTCTTCTGAGAAGTGTCTATTTATTTTATATGCCCATTTTTGGATTGATTCTTTAAATTTGGGGGATCTGATTTTTAAAAATTCTTTATTCTCTAGGTGTTAGTCCTTTGAGGAGTAGTTGGTATAAAAATTTTCCAATTCTGTGGGTTATTTATTTTTTAGATGGAGTCCGTATTGCCCACACTGACCTCAAACTCTTGGACTGAAGCAATCCTCCTCCCTCAGCTTTTCAAGTAACTAGAACTACATACATTTTCCACTATACCCAGTTAGTGGGTAATTTTTATAGTGGTAATAAAATAAGTATAAACATGAACAAAATTTGTCACAGAATAATTTTTAAGTGTTGATTGAATTGCCATGTACAATAAAAAAATTCTTTCTCAAATAAAAGAGGCCTGAAGAGTAGCAGCATTTTACATTTTGAATGAATTTTCATTTAGAATGACTCTCAAACAAGGAGAGAATAAGAAAGACTATAGATTTGCTCATGTTGCTTTTTATATGAAAATTTGTATATGCTGCTGAATAAACTCCTCTATAGATTACACAGTGAAAATACCAGTCTTTTTTTCTCCTTAAATATTAGCATGTAGCTGGCATGATAGTACACACCTAGGATCACAGCATTCTGGGATGCTGAGACAGGACAATCCCAAATTCAAGCCCAGCATGGGCAATTTAGCAATTTAGACCCTATCTCAAAATAAATTTTTTAAAAAGGGACGAGCGGGTGTAGCTCTATGTGAAGGCCCCGAGTTTAATCCCTAATGCACACACACACACACACACACACACACACACACACAGGCAGAGAAGAGCTATCTAGGTCTTTCTAGAACAAAGGCTCCAACCTTGACTTCTGCTGTCCTTCCAAAAAGGCTTCAGCCTCCTTGCTCTGTTCTGCCAACCCATGGATCAGGTACATAGTGAACCAAACAGACACTGGTCTAATTAAAATGCAGTAAGAATTTGTCTGGAGAGGCTTTGTCAGGGCGTTTACAAATTCAAAGCCAGGCTGGACTACACGATGAAACTTTGTCAGACTTTATCCCAAAGTGATAAACTAGTGTCCACATTAGACTAAGGGTTGTATTTTTTTTTTTGGCTTGACTAATGATTGGAAGAATTTTGATTTAATGTTTGAAAATTCGAAAACTGCTTAAAATCTGAATTTCTATGTTTTCTTGGAAAAAACCAACTGACTTAGCAGTACCAGGTCTCCATTGCCTAGGAAGGTAATGCTTGGCTTGAGTTGAGTAGGCTTCCCTTTCTAGATTGATCATGAACATACTAGTTCCTTCTGGCTTCTGGGTCCTGTCACTCACCCAGTATGTCATAGGCAAGTACACCCAACATTTTTTGATGTGCCGCACAGTATGTTTTGAACAAGAGCCCTATTATTTCCTAATAAAGTTCAAAAGCTATTGCACTTTGACTTTAATAACTGTACAAAGCTTTTATAAACCATGTGCAGGTGGTGAGCACGCCGCATCTTCACACGCTGCACAGTGAGAACCACCCGTAGCGTAGTGGAATTTCTGGCCCTTCCCAAGACCTTAGCTCTCCAGTCTGCACAAGTCAGCCTGTGCATTTCCCTGTACTGTGGACTGGCTTAGTGATCTACTGAGTATCACCATTTCTGATAGTCTTATGATAAGCTATTAATAAGCATAGCCCCAAAGAATTTGGAACGCAGTCAATGTCTATTTGAAACTGGGCTATTTTGGTAGGATGTGTTCTTTCCTGGAATCTTTATCAACCCAATAAGAATTTAGGACTGTTGGAGCCCCACAGTGGCATCCATCTCTTTCCTTGGTAACGGGCAAAAGGCTCTGAGCAGACTTCAGCTGGTTAGCACCGTGATGGACAGGTTCGCCGTAACTGTACCAGTTGGAACTGGGTGTTTGCAGCCACGAGGATGCACACAGGGTGTCTATCTATGATGTAACCTTGTGTGGTCTTGTATCTCAGCTTGCTAATTTTACCGGGCTGTGTTGGGTAGGGGAGCCCAGTGGGTCACAGAGAGCTGATGATACGGTCAGCAGCTGATCCTTGGAAGAAAGCACATTGTATGCACTGCTGCTTCCTCCTGCTGCTTCGTCCACAGCTTCTGGATGTATTGCACACACCCATCATAGTTTAGTTGATGGCTCCTGCCAGACCGCCTCTACAGTTTTGTGCAGTTTCTGGTATCTTCTTTCCTTCACTCCCTAGCTGGAAGAGTCCCGCTCCCCCCCTGACCCCAGTGGTAATAGGGATTGAGCTTAGAGTCTCTTGCATGCTCAGCAAGCACCTTACCACTATGCTACATTTCAGCAGCCCTGTTAATAATTTTTAAAATTTTGAGATACAGTCTGCTAAATTGCTCTGGCTGACTTTGGACTGTGACCATCCTGTCTCAGCCTTCTAAGCGGCTACCTTGGCCAGCGCTTTTATGCAGTCGTTAGGACCCAGTATAGGAAAAGACTTTTCTGGCTGCCTTGGGTCCTCATCTTCTACTTCGCAAGTGCTCTGGCTCCAGCAGCTCCAGTGCAACTCCTGCCCACTGCTTTCTTGTTGCCTGCTCACCTTCCACACTGTTCCCAAGACCCAGAACAGCTACACTCTTCACAAAGCGAGTCTTTCCTGATGGCAAAGGTTGCTACTAAATTTCCTCTTTTCTGGGTTTCTAAGGTAGTTGTGCCCAACATAAGTGATTATCATAACCATCTGGGGGTCTTAGATACCAACTCATGAGCCTTAACACTGATGAGTCTATGAAGCTGGATTTAGGAATCTGTGTTGTTTAAAGCTGCGTTAGATGATTTCATAATTAGTCCGTAATTAGTCAGTAATTCATCACCTGCTAGTTTTTAATTTTCTGTTGCTTGCATAGTGTGTTCTAGTTTTTTTTTCTTCAGTTGCAAACCATGCATGCCCTGCACATTACCTGCTGCCACTGTACCTTGGGCACAGTGGGCATAAGAATGTCCAAAAGTCAGTTGACAGGAAAATTTCCCTTTCTTATTACCAGATTTTGCTGTCTTCTGAAAGAATAAAGTGAGTCACTGCTGAGAATAAATAAGTAGATAGAATACCAAATTGTGCTCTGGGCTCTCCCACCATCCTGAAACTCAGGGAATGTCTGTTTGAAACTTGGCTACTTTGGTAGGATGTGTTCTTTGCTGACTTCGATTGTTATTAGCAACTTTGTCTGTAGGATGTGTTCTTTGCTGACTTAGGTTGTTATTAGCAACTTTGTCTTTCACACTAGTGCAGTGATTGTTTATAACGTCGGGGGAGGGAGTTAGAATTCTCAAGGAGACACCATAAGCTCTACAGCTGTCCTGGTTCCCAGGAGAATCACACTCCTTGAAGGGCAAAATGTTTCTGATTAGGAATAAATCAGAATAAAAGAGGGTTAAAGAACAATAAAGGCTGTGAAGGCCTGGCCTAGCGAAAGTTTGTAAATATGACCATTGTGATTAGATAAATGAACTAGAGGCCAATTGTGAACAGTTTTCAGCGATTTTAGGTTCCAGTTCTTCCTGACAAGTGTATACTTAGTGTTTCTTCGGTATCTATCACAATAGGATTATTGTTTAAAAATACAGTAAGGTAAGAAGAAAATACTTTTTAAAAAGAAACAATTGTATTCAAACTTTTGTGTTGAGGACTATGTTTCAAAACACTGGGGTAAAGCCATGTGAACTTAACTGTACAGAGGCCAGTGGGAGATCATTCCGACCAGTCTTTCTTAAGCACTTCTGAGACGTAAACCTTCCTGCTGGGTGTGGTAGTGCACACCTGTAATTTCAACACTGGGTGGCTGAAGCAGGAGGACTGCAAACTGGAGTCCAGTGTAAGCAACTTGGTGACTTCACATGACTGTTACAGGGGTTATGGGGTCTGGGGTGGGTTGGTAGGTTCTTCTCTATGACTAACGAGAACTGGACACAGCCCACAGTGGGAGGAAACAGCGGCAATGTTTACTGAGAAAACGTACAGTCAGAGTGAGTGGGCTTGTGCTGGTGAAAAGGAAATGGAGCAAGCACTGGGGGCACAGGGTGTAGGGGCTGAATGTCTTGCCTGCTCTGCAGTGCCTCCCATCTGGGGTCTCCCAGGGCATGGTCAGCAACATGGTGGGCAGTGTGCTGAGTAACGTCTGCTGCACCACGGAGTGTGATCCTTCCCATAATTCATAGTTATGTTTGTAAGTATAACAAATACACAGCACTGGGTATAATGGCTGGGTGTAAGAGGGTAACCCTGAATCAAGGTCAGCCTGGGCTACATAGTGAGACCCTGCCTAAATAAATAAAGAAAGAAAAGAAAAAGGAAAAAAAAAGAAAGAAATGAAAAATAAAATCAGTCCATATGTGTGAACTTCAAATGAGCTTTAGAAGACATATTACTCTAGTTCATGTAAGAAGGTACAGGAAGGTCTGGTGCACCTACATCTTGGCTTAGAATTTCCCCAGTGGCTTGGGGACTTTGCTTTATCGTGACCGCTGATTGGTGAGCTCTGGGATGGGGCTGAGGGCTGGCCCTGCAGTGTGGCTCAGTTCAGGTGAGTGGAGGGGGGCATCCTGCAGCCCTTAGCCCTCAGAGCGTAAGAGTGACTTTGTCATCAAGGTGCATAAATGTGGGTCTGACAAAATATTTCTTTAGAATAGTTCTATTGATGAGTTATTAATTTTAATTTTATGAGTGTTATAAGTACTTAATAGGAAAAAAATCACAAAATAATTGAGTTTTATCATTTATTGTTCATAAAAAAGCATCAAAATTTTTAACATCAACTGGTTTTTGTTGTACAAAGTCTAAAAACGGACATCAGAAATAAGGTCCCATATGAACTACAATGAAAATACCAGTAGCACTCTAAAAATTAATCTTCAGTTATCAGACCTAAGGCAGTCTGCATACATAGTAAGAGCACAGTTCACATACACACTTCACTTACACTGGCGATACATGTCTTTTGTTTTCCTGGCCTTTTTGTCAGACATACTTGACTTCCTAGGGTTCTTGCTGTTTTGTCAGAAGGTTCTTATTATATTATACAGTGTGTGGTGAACAGGAACATAAAATACCAATAAAATAAAGTACTAAATCCTTAATATGTATTGTGTATTTAGAATAGACATCGACATTTTCACATCAGCTGTGTAATTTCTTATGAAACCTAAAAGAAATAAATTCCTCTATGAACTACAAGGAAATACCAATAGAACTACAGTGAAAAAACCAATAGAACTGTATGATAGTAATAAGCTTTTCTTGAACTGTCGCACGCAAGGCTGTCTTCACACATGACAACTGTGTGCACTGTGCACACATTTCGCTTACACTGACAGCATGTGTGCTTAACTTTCTTTTCTTACATGGCACTCTTGTTAATTCTCTTCCTGTTCTGTCAGGAGCTTCTACTATATTGCACAACATTCTCTTAACAGGGAAATAAAATGTGAATTAAGTAAAATATCAAATATGTAGTGAGTGCTTAGAATAGCCATCAGCATTTTCATATCAGCTGTTTATTTGTTTAGAAAACCTCAAAGATAACATCAAAAATAAAAAGCTAGGTGAACCACTGTGTAAACACAAAAGTCTACCAGAGAAATAAGCTTTGCTTCAACTGTCACATCCAAGGCAGTCTTCACACATGACAGCTAGGACATATGTCTTGTTTTCCTGTATTTTCTTGTAGGGCACAGTTGACATCTTTTTTGTTTTCCTGTTATACCTGTAGATCTTTGTGATGTGCTGCCTGTTCACCTGTCAGCTTACCAGTGTGCACCAAATGTTTTTTGCAGTTTGCTAGGCAGAACTGTTTTGTTTTTCCTCTGCTGTAAATGATTTCTTATGAGCCCCAGTTCCAATCCTCTAAGAAAATTTCTCCATGATATTTTGCATGTGTTATTTTATTTTTAAACTATCAAACTATATCACACATGTTTGGGATTGAGTAAAAGACAACCATTGGCCAGTGGTCTGTGTTTCAAGTGACATCATAGTTGCTGCATAACTCATCAACATCTACTCCACGTTCAGTTTTGTTGTTGAGAGTTTCCATCTTGGGCTTCGGTTTTGTGGCGGTTTCTCTGTCAGTGTTCACCACTGTGAAATGTTGGCATCAGCAGTACTTGTTTGGTTTTCTTTGCAGTAGATAAGCCCAGTTACATTTTCTGAAATACAAAGCTAGTGCTATTCAGTTCTCTGATTTTAAATTGCAACATTTCACTTGGAATTTCTGCTTTGTTCCTGTGTACAGTTCCAATGTTGGTCAACTTGTTCTCTTATCAAATGTAACATAAATTGGAAACCAGTAGACCAATTGTCTAGTGTTACATTCCCATTAGTTTGGGAGATGGGAACAAGAAGTTCCTTCACAGTATCATTTGGTTTATTATCATACAAGTAAGGACCTGATGGATGAGTTCCTGGATAAATGTCTAAATTGAAAGCATAATAAGTCTTTTCATCTACCAGGGCATGCATATTTTGACCCATTGCTTTTCCTTATGTCTTTTACATTCCTGCAATCACCATGAGAAATCTGTGCTAAATAAAGCGCACCTATGAATGCTTTCATTTTAGCTAGTGAGATATCAAATAAATACATTTTTTAATATGGCTGCTGGTGCTTAGAGAACATTTTATTTGCATTTCAGCCTTTGTGTATTTCACAGCATCTTGTGACATTTCATCTGTTACAATTTCTAGCATTGGATTACATGTTGCTATTCTGTTGAATGCTTTTAACCCCTGCAAAGACCCTCATTATATTTTCAGAGATAGTTCTAACACTGAATTGACCCTTTTGGTCATGTGCTCATTTCTCAACATTTTGACTAATCAAATATGTATTCATCTTGCTGTTTTCTTCATCATCATAATCAAGGAGGTCTGCATTCACAGTATCTGTACCAGTCGATTTTTGCTCCATTTCACTCTCACAGAAACTTTGGCTCACATGGCCATTGTCAAAGTCATTATCATCATCACCATCATCACCATCATACACTCACACCACTCTTGTTATGAAAGCATGTATTTTACCATAATGGAGCATCTTCATCATCTGTGCATGAGTAATCTGATGATTACACTTTTGACCTCTTCTACAACTTGAAAATCTGGTTTTTCATGTGCCATTATACTGAACTGGGTTATGTCTATCAGAAAAATCAAAAGAAAACTTGTTTTTTTTAACAAATCAAAGGTCAAAAGTGTGGGTCTATTGGACCCTCTGTTATGCTCTGATAAACACATGTAAAACCAGACAGAACATAAAGATGGGTCTGAATTTCATTTTTTCGCTTTTGCACATGTGCACACTTCTTACTGTTCACCATACCAAGTGAGTAAACACATAGTTGTTTGCTGTATCCTGTATCCTGAGACCCACAGCCACCTACTGTAATGCTACAGTGCAAATTTAGGGTAGAAAAGTGAGGGATGAATCCACTGGGCTAGGTCTTAGGCCCTGATGGTGCTTTCTGTGCAGTGGACCTCTGACTATGAACATTTGAGTTGTGAGCTTTCACAGGTATTAACAGACCTCACATTGTGAACATTCATGGATGTGAATCAATCACTGGAATAGCTCATGTGTCTGCCAGGCTTTGCCACAACTGTACGGCTGTGTGCTTCCTGGACATGTGATAGTGTTACACCAGCGAGTGCTTGACCAGAGCTCAGGATGCTTTCCATTGTGAATTTGTGGCAAATAGGGCATATAAGACTCACTTTGTTGGCCTTACAAACAAATCCAGCTTACAAACATTCTCCTGGAACAGAACTCATTCATAAGTTGGGGACTTACTATGTGCTTAGCTCCTGTTTCAAAATAAAGGGCTGGGGATGTAGCTCAGTGTGTTCGACTTCCCCCCTGGTAGATCTTTGGGAAGTGCATCATAATGAAAGTAGAATGAAGTTTAGGCTCAGTTCTTGGTCAGATCTGTGGCCATCTTTGCTTGCACCAGTCTCATCCATTTGGCCTGTGAATCTCATCTTCCTCTCTCAAGGACTACAAGGCTGGCCCACTTGACTGACAGCCTGCTATATTTCCACAGTGTTATTGTGGATACGCTTAGTGACCTGCTGACTCTGGCCACTCTGTCCAAGTCCTGCCATTTCCCTCCTGCCTCACCTACTATGTGTTGTGCACTGTGTGATTTAGTATTTTCTATTCTATTCCATTTATTACAAACGTTGGCTGGAACAAGTATGCAGAATGCACACGTGCGCGCGCGCGCACACACACAGACACACACACAGACACACACACACACACACACACACACACACACACATTGAATGGTTGAAATTAAATCGGCTCCTAGGTAAATAGTCATTTGTGAGCAGCAAGTGAAAAACTGCATGAGGAATTATCAAAATCTTTTCCAGTTTGAGCATTTCACCTTAGGCCAGAGAACTTTATTCTTTTTTTTAATAGATAAGATACAAAAGGGCCTCTGAGGAAAAACCAGAGATTGTAATTAACTAGCACAACATGAAACTTTAAGTTACATTTTTTCCCTTAGAGATAAGTTGCATCTCCAAACTTCCCCAGGCCTATGGGATACACAGCCACCCTACCTCTGTCAGCAGAGAGTTGGACAGATATGCAGACGCTGACCCTAGGAGGTCAGAGTCCTGTTTCCTTTCCACGGGCAAGGGAGAAAGATAACTGTCCAGGATGGGACAAGACAAGCCTGGGCTTATCTGCTGTCTCACTGTATTTCCTCCCTTTTCTGTTCCTTGCTATAAAAAACCCTAATGCACATGAGATGGTGACATGGGATGGGGGCCTCCAGCTCCTTGGGGCAAGCTTTGAATAAATCCCTTTTCCTTTTTACCAAAATAAATGTTCCCTCTGAATGTGGTCAGTAGTGTGCAAACAAACCCGAGCCTGACTTCTCTCGGAGGCTGCACACACTTGTGAGAGCCTCGTGGGAGGGTGTTTAGGGACCCAGTGTGCAAATTCCTAAAGCTGAAGACTTGCTTCAGCTTCCCTTAGCAGTGAGCACCTGCAGCGCTCAGCCAGATTCGGTAGAGCATCCGCCCGGAGCGGTAGGGACCTGTGTACAAGGCTGATCGAGGCACTCTGGCTGGGGTTGCCTGAGACGACTGATTCTGAGCACATTACAGGGCAATGACACTGCAGTGATCTTCTAATGTGGCTCAAAGAAAACTAGACCCAATGCTAAGAGAGGGAAAAGAAAGGGTAAACCAACTGTAGAGAAAAGTATTTTATCCTGATCAAGGCATGGCAGACATTAGACTACAGTAATACATGACTGAAGCCCAGGATTTCGTCACTCTGTGGGCATCAGCGTGTAAAATTTCACAAACGTACCTGGCATATATCATTTAGGCCGCTTGATGCAACCAAGAGATGCAAACCAGGCATGGTGGGGGATGCCAGCAATCCCAGCACTTCGGGGGGTAAGGCAGGAGGATGGAGCCTAGGCTGGGGATGT
Source organism: Dolichotis patagonum (assembly GCA_004027295.1). NCBI lineage: Eukaryota > Metazoa > Chordata > Mammalia > Rodentia > Caviidae > Dolichotis > Dolichotis patagonum. The sequence continues at coordinate 114,145 of PVJX010000115.1, forward strand.
AACTCTATACAAACCCCTGGATTCAATCTCCAGCACCGCAAAAACAAGATACGGTAAACATGAGATGTATGAGGCATGGCCAGCAGAACACAGCAGACTGTTTTACAGTTAACTTTAGTTTTTACAGAGAGGAGGAAGTACACTCTAAAACAATGATTAAAAACAGTGAAATAGGAGCCAGGTGTACACTCAGGAAGCCGAGGCAGGAGGATTGCCATGAGTTCCAGGCCGATCTAGGCTACATAGTGAGTTTAAGGTCAGCTTGAACTACAGGGTCAAAAGTAAAAAATATAATGAAATACATAAACCAGTCACGTATTTTTTATCGTTAAGTACTTTATGCCTTGTATGTAGTTGCATGTGCTATGTGCTTTTCTACACCAGCATCAGCGCAGATGTCAGTGATATGCGGTGCTCCAGTGGCACATCGCCAAGCCATAGGGATTTTTCAAGTCCATTGCTGCTATTGTTGTTGCCCTTTTTGGTTTTTTTTCTGAGACAGGGTCTTGCTATGTAGCTTCCTTCGGCTGGCCTCACAGATCCTACTGCCTCAGGCTGGCCTTGAACTCTTGATGCTGCGGCTTTTGTCAGCCTTCTTAATGCTGGGATTACCGGTGAGCACCGCCACACAAGACCTTGTCTTAAAAAACATAAAGAGGCATAGGGATGTAGCTTAGTCATAGAACGCTTGGCTAGTGAGTGAGGCTCTGGTTAATCCCCAGTACTCCAAAAATCAAAGCAAAGTCAAAGAAAAAACCAAAAACCTCTACTACAGGATCACAGAGTTTGAATTTAAGCCTTTCACACATTTAGCTTCTAAACTTTCTTCTGGATCACTCCGCACTGTTGGCAAGCCTGCCCAGCACCATGGTAACACTGACATCACTGGGATATGGTGACTAAGCAGAACTGGGTTTGTAGGAAGAAGGATCCTCGTGAAGCCTTCTATGTGACAGGCAGGTGGAGTCTTTCAGCTGCGGTGTGGACCCCTGGAGAAAGACCAGGTTTATGAAACAAAAGCATGGGATGAGTTCTGAAC